>OY723386.1:16929681-17229392 GCA_963210295.1 Ophion ellenae
CGGATGGGTCGCAACCCGGGCATCGAGAGCATATCTTAATCATTGGTAGTATTTTTGTGACGTGGCTCGAAAAATCACGTCACAATATATATATATCCCTTGGTCTGCCTAGGGTTTTTTGGCACCTTCAGCCTGCCTAGGGGGGTCGTTGGCGTCCTGACGTTTTTTCAACCTGTTTAAGTGAGGCTAAAAATCTGAAAACATTCATGGAGTTTCTTTAAGCCTTTAAGTTGAAGTATCGATCATAAAAATATAAACAATTTCATTTTTTAATATATTTTTTATTTAAAAAATGATGAAAAACGGGGTCAATGCATTTGTTTACTCAAAAAATCATAACTTTAAGACAAATAAAGATATCGAAACTGCCAAAAAAGAATATTAAAGGGGAAGATTGTCGCTTTCGAGAAAAAAATGAGCCGCGTCCAATTTTTGTTAAATTAGCCTTAAGTTTGGGACCTGAAAATTGGCAATAATTTAGTCGAAAATTTCGGACTAAAAAGGCAATAAATGTGTATTAAAAACAAACTAAGTAATACAATCAATAATAACTCAATCGTTAAGTGTCACAATATGTTTTTATTGTAGAAAATAGGAAAAAAGTTTCATAAACACAAATGGAAAAGAAAAAAAAATTCCGTTAAGCGAGTTACACGAAGCATCCCGGGCAGAGTGTAATCCTATGATCCTCGCAAATCGGTTTTTTGCACCTAACGCAACAATAGTTCGTTTTCCGATCTTTTTTCTTTTGGGCACAATGCGCATCGCTTTCTTTTGCCGAGATACTCATTTCGGAGTCCGCGCTCTCCTCATCTTCGATAGCGTCCGCTTCGCTTTCACTCTCTTCGCCGCCGAAATATACTATATCCCTGCCGGGACGGAGTTCCCGTACAACGTCCTCGGTGGATCGTTGCGCCATTTTCACAAATCAACTTAAAAAGAAATTTGAAAAAAAAATTGAAAAAAATCGATTTTTTTTTTCGCGCCCAAATTTTTTATGGCACTTTTATAGTCTCAATAGAGACTTTCAAGCGAGGAAACAAAAAAAAATTACTTACGGTTTTGTCAACCGCCGTCTGCCTAGGGGGGTTGTTTGCGTCCGGAACGAAAATCAATTGCTCCTTACAACAGCTGGGGATGGACTAGAACAGCGCCACTTCTCAGATCGGTCCTAGAGGGGCCTAACTTTTTTTTTACAGAAGCCTAGCAGCGCCTCCCGTGAGCGGATTTAGGAGTTACACCGACATTTGATTTTCGCTCGGACGCAAACGACCCCCCTAGGCAGACTAAGGTATATATATATATATATATATATATATTGTGACGTGATTTTTTGAGCCACGTCACAGAAATCCTACCGATGATCAAGATATGCTCTCGATGCCCGGGTTGCGACCCATCCGTTAGTGTTAAGGGTCTTTTCTCTAGAATGTTTGTCTTGTTACGTTTGAGGTTTTGGGTTAAGTTTTCGTTTTGGTTAGGTTGCCGTGCGGAACTCGGTCGAGAGGCGTGTGGCTCAAGGTACCGAGCAATCCCGACCGAGAGATGCACGCAACGAGGCTTTTCGGGGAATCGGTGCACGCCCGGCTGAAACGCCGGCGCCCCACCGTAGTGGTGCATCGTGCTGGAGAGCGGGCCGTTTGGGTTACGGGCGGAGGCCTCCGCGCCGCGCTTCTGGAGAGAAGCTTTGCCCGCTTTCGCCCGGTGACCCGAGGATGCGATTTCCGAGATCCTCCATGTTACCGACGAGAAAAGGTCCCGATTTATTACCGTTCCGTTTTCGGGGTAACTCGGGCAGAAAATATAGATTCCGAAAGGAATATTCTATCAGAATATTCCAGCTTCCGAAATAATATTTCAGCTCTCGATATTATACGAGATAAAGTTCTCGCTTGAACCGGCGATTTCGCATGGTCCGATGCCGCGAGCGTGTTGACATTTTTTCTGTTAACGCGCTCTGTCTCGCTCTCGCATAATCCCTCGCACGCCGGCGAATCTTCGCGTGGGACGGTTGTCTCCCAAATCGCGGTCGCTCCCGATTTTTGAGATATCGTGAGAGAGTTGTCGATCAGACGTCGCGATGGAGAGACGTGTCGTGTCTCTCTCGCGCCCGTGACGTCGAGCTCGCGTTCTCGCGTTAGAGGCACGTCGTCGTGCTCTCTCGTTCTCGGTCGTGTGACGTTTCCGCGTGCAGTTCGTTTTCGCGATTACGTTTCGTCTACGTAAAAAGTTCTCGGGTGGATAATCCATCGGATCCCGCATTATAAAATAAAACCATCGTTTTATTTTATTAGTGACGTTTCCGGTGTCGCGAAAGTGACAGATCCCGTGATCGTTCACGCTACTCCCCAGTGAATCCCCACCCCTCTACCACAACTCACAGCCTGAGCGGCCGTGCTTTACCGCAACCGTTCTCCCCCGTGCAAGTGCATCCAGATTAGTCCGGTTAAACGATTCCGGCGATTAAAAATCGAGGAGGCCTCCAGACTCCGAACCCGGTTAGAATTCCGGGAGACCAAAAATTAAGGAGAGCTCCAGTCTCCGTTTGGTGGATCCCCTCGACCCCAGTTTAGTCCGGTTGAGACGTCCGGCGATAAAAAGTCTCTGGCGCCCCGGGTACTGCGGATGCACACGCACGGGACGAACGGCCGAAGGTGACGGTTTCTCGCACCAGATCGGGATTTGAGTTCTCGTTTCCGTTTCCGTGGTTAGAGAAAATATCCCCGTCACAATATATATATATATATATATATATATATATATATATATATATGTAGTCACGTCACAACTCCTTCCCCCCTAAAAAAAAGGACGCCCCGGCCGCGTAAGACCGTCATGTTTATCTCGGATTTTGGGCTTTCATTAGCGGTATTATTATTGCCGCAATATCACTTCCTCGCGCGATATTTCTCATACCTCTCGTCTCGATATTACAGAAAAAGAAGATTGATACAGACTAAAACAATTCATCCGTTTCACTGTCACAAAATCCTGTCCAATCCATTACGTTCATGTTCACTGACATAACATGCGATAATACCACAATACATTATTACTTGTAAACGCTTTCGTGACTTCAACCGAGAATTACATACGGTTTCAAATCTTCTATCGAAACTTTCTGTGTTCGGCCTCCCGTCTCCTCCTGAACCTCATAAACCGCGGGGGAAAGCACGCGGACTATTTTGAACGGTCAGTGATATTTTGTCGCTAATTTCGCCGCGACATTCTGCGCTGCTGACGATAATATTCTTTGTTTCTTTACTGCCAAATCCCCTACTTTAAACGTTATATCGCGACGACGTTGATTAAATTGGGCCGCTTGACGCTGATAAGCCTCTTCTAAATCGTGCTGTACTTTTTCGTGTAATTTCCCGAGTTCTTTAACTCTTTCGGACCATTTTTTCGGGGCTAATGGTATTATCTCGCGATTACCCTCTTCTCGTCGACGATCGAAATTATGTGGTTTCGGTTCTCTCCCGAAATTTAGAAAAGCCGGGATATTTTTAATCGACGTGTGATGTGCGGTATTTATCGCGAAGCGAAATTCCGCCCGATGTAAATCCCACGCGCGATGGTCTCCTTCTAAAAACGAAATTATCATAGTTTTTAACACGAGATTAACCCTCTCTACCGGATTTGCTTGTGGGTGATACGGTGGTATAGTGGTGTGGTAAATACCGAGCTCTTCCGCTACGGCTCGGATACTCCGGTTGTTGAATTCGGTTCCATTATCGGTAAGCAAAACCTTCGGCGTTCCCCAACGCAAAAAAAACTAGATCTTCCAACGCTTCTCCTATTTTTTTCCCAGTCGCCTTCCTCAATGGACAAATTTCGACCCACTTCGTGAAAGGATCTTCTATCACCAGAACGTACGCGTGACTCGCACGACTCGGAGGAAACGGTCCCATTATGTCGGCAGCCACCACGGCCCACGGTTCCTCGATTATTCGACGATCCACGAGGCCGAGCGGCGGACGTTGTTCGACTTTCGTCCTTTGGCATACTTCACACTGTCGCATATGACGCTAAACGTCGCGAAACATGTGTGGCCAAAAATAAGATTGGAAAACCCTTTCATACGTCGTTTGGACTCCCAGATGTCCTGCCTGGGTGGTATACTTCTAATACTTCTGGGTGGTATTCGGTTAATATTTCTCGAGGCGAATTACGTGGAACGACCAATTTTCAATCGGAATCATCATCTTCCGCGCGTATTCGTCGCGTAGTACGGCGGTACACGTAAAGGCGACCCTCCTGGATCTTGTAGTTCGGATAACGTTTCGGCAGAGCGAGTACTTCACGCATTCTTTTCGCGAACCACGGATCGGCGTCCTCCGTTACCGGTCGAACAACCTCTCCCTGTTCTTCTGCCACGGAACGATTAAGAAAAACCAACCCGAGAGGACTATCCGGTGCCTCCACAGCCTTCGGTGTTTCGCTCTCAAACATTCTCGACAATGTATCGGGGACGTGATTAAGGGCACCCTTACGATACATTATCTCGAAGTCGTATTGAGCTAGCTGAAGTGCCCAACGGGCTAATCGGCCGGCCGGTTCCTTCAGCGTTTGTAACCACCTCAAACTGTGATGGTCCGTGATTACTGTGAAATGGTACCCCTCGAGATACGCTCGAAATGTGCGTATAGCCCACAAAATTGCTAGGCATTCCTGCTCGGTAGTGGAATAGTTTCGTTCGGCACGCGAAAGTATACGACTCGCGTAGGCATCCGTCTGTAACGTGAATTTCGTTGCGAAATCGGGACATGCGAGAGTTGGTGGATTAGCAAGGGCATCCTTCAACTTTGCGGAGGCTTCCCTTTGTTCCGATTTCCAGGTCCACGGTTGATTCTTCTTCGTGAGATAGGTCAATGGCACAGTAATCTCCGCGAATTGCGGGATAAATCGCCCATACCATGACGCCACACCTAAGAAGTGACGCAACTGTTTCATCCCCTTTGGAACAGGAAATTTTTTGATTGATACCATTTCGTCCGGATATACTTGCAAACCATCACGATTTACGAGAAATCCGAGGTATTTGACCTCAGGACAACAGAAGTCACATTTTTCAGGGTTGATTTTTAACCCTGCGCTACGGATTTTGTCAAATACGGTCTTAAGCCATTTCAAATGATCTTCGAAGGTCTCTGTGACGATAATAATATCGTCAAGATACGCAAAGGCATGCGGTTCCATTTCTGGATCGATAATGCGATCGAGAAAACGTTGAAACGTCGCGGGCGCACCCGTAAGACCATATGGCATTCGCTTGAATTGAAATAATCCGCGATTCGGGACAGTAAAGGCCGTGATTTCTCTCGACGCGTCGTCAAGTCGTATTTGATGAAACGCCTAGCTCAGATCGATGGTGGAGATATATTTCGCGGATCGTGAACGATCTAAGATCTGAGCCATGAATGGCGATGGATACGCGTCTTTTTTCGAGACTTCGTTTACCTTTCGAAAGTCGAGACAAAAACGATACGTGTTATTCGGTTTTCGAATCATCACGATTCGACTGGACCAATCGCTCTTCGAAGGTTCGATGATGTCTTCCTCGAGCATGCGGTCGATCTCTGCATCGAGGGCAGTACGAATAACAGGCGTAACTGGATAGTAACCCTGTTTTATTGGCTTTATATCACCCACTTCGATGTGATGTTCTATCCAATTCGTTAATCCCGGAGACTCGCGTAAAATGCCGAGCTCAACTTCGAGAAACTTCGTTAATCGCAAGCTAATTCCGAAATTCCCAAAAGCACGCTAGCGTGTTCTGGGCTATCACCGCGTAAAAATTTGAATTTCCGGGAAGGTTCCCCGCTGAAATGCCACAGACGTTCTCGGTGATCGATGGCCATACCGAAATTCTCGCGTGCATTCAGCCCCAAAATGAGAGGAACGGGCGATTCGGAGTACACCAGGACTTTGGTTCGCTCACGACCTTCGAGCGTTACAGGAACTTCTATTTCTTCCGTGCTAACTAACTTGTTTCCGTTAGCTACCGTACTCGACCTTGCAAGCGTTTGTCTTCGCGATATTCCGAGACAAGCTGCGATGAGTAAGACCTCATTACCTACGAACGTACTGGTTGAACCACTGTCGAGGAGTGCTGGTATGACGAGACCGCGGATCGCGACTCCGACCAATAGCACTACCTTGGAATGTCGGCTATTAAGAGGCGTGCACAGATATTCCGTAATATGCGATGGCAAATCACGGTATCTATCTAGGGCCTGTTTTTTGCCCTTAGGGGTCACCTCAGCCCTGCCTAACGGCCCCCTGAGGCGTTTCCCGAACAATCGTGAGGATCTCGAGTGGTTACGTCCTTTTTACCGCAACGGTAACAATGTTTCGTCTTTGGAGCCGTACAATGCATCGAGACGTGATTTTCGCCCCCGCAATTCCAACAACGGTCTTGCTTTACTCGCTCGCGAGTATATGGGCGAAAATTGTTATTTCCTCCGGGTTGCAAAGATGTTTTCATGGCGTGCGACATTCTCGGGGCAACAATCGGTGGTTGCGACTCCACCCGAGGTTGCTCTGTTTCTCGCGCTTGCGAGAGGATCGCGCTCACGGGCGGATAACTGCTATATCGTGCCAAATTCTGATTACATTGCCCCGGCGAGTAGTACGCGATTACAGCACCGATATTTGCGAAATTACGACTTGTATCACGCGAAGCTACCTTCGGCGAGTGGTATGCTAATCCGGGGATCACTGACTCCTCCGGAAGAAGGAGTGTTTGACGCCGAACATCCAAATAACTTTGTTCGATTTACACCGCTCGACTCTCGAGTTCGGATAAAGTCTCGGCATCCCTTCGGACTATGCATCGACGCAAATGCGGATGCATGTTGCGTCGCACATACGTCATCTGTTCCGTCGGCGGAAGAGGGGGTTCGAGGCGACCGAACAAAGCCCTCATGCACGCCAAAAAGACAGCAAATGGCTCGTGAGTTCCCTGAACGCGTCTCATAATTTCTTCGCGTATGCGGTTTTGGGAATCGGGGGCGATGAAGCGACCTCTACATGCTTTTTCTAGATCATCGAACGAACGGAGGGTCTTTCGCGTGGTGCGATACCACCATAGCGCGATACCTCTCAAAAAGAATTCGAGACAGTCCAGAACTCCCGCATCAGATGCAGGAAGCATCGGTCTGCCTCGCTACACGAGGAGTAGAAAGCTCTCAGCATCTTCCCCTATTTCTCCGGAAACACTTAAACCCCATTTAAACATCGTATCGTACGTTTTTAGCATCGCTTCTGCCTCCGGAATCGCGAAAAAATGATTTTCTCTCGGCGATGAGTACTGAGGCATGTCCGGATAATCTGTCGTTGCTGCGCGACTCCTGGTCGAAGGCAAATTCGGAATATACCGACTCAATTCTCGAGTTCTATGTGCTAACCCAAAGGGACCGCGATATTCTGAATCGCGCGGTATTGCCCCACTGGAGGTTTCACGCTGCCCTCTTCCTGCGGCTCCTTCCATCCGTGATTGTGCATTATCCCGACCTACTGGTAATTCAAACGATTCCCGAATCCTCTCCACAGATGTTCGATGGATATTTTCCCGTGACTCTACCTCCGTATCGAATATAGCGGTAGACAGACGAGCCCGCAATTCGCTTTCTATGCCACTATCCGGCAATCCTCTTTGAACGAGTTCACTTCTCAGCTGATCGAGCGTGAGCGAGGCTATACCCGGCGATTCGTGTTGTTTCGGGGGTGATCTACCTAAGCCCATGGCAATTTAAAAATAATTTCCGTAAGTTTAATAACAAAAAAAAAACCTTATTTTCGAGGAGACGTAGCTTTCTTCTCAGTTCGCGAGAAATTCCACCTGAAAAACCCGAAAAATCTAAAAAAAAGAAATCTAAAAGTCCGAATTGTAAAACACGAAGTTCCCGAAAGTAATATTCGAAAAATACACACGAGAAATTCCGGATAACCTGTTCGAGAAAAAAACGATAATGATAATCGCAAATTACGCAACCAGTATTGACACGATAAAATAACTGACCCGTATCTCCCCGCGACTTACACATGTATCGAGGTTCCGGCCGAACGCTATCCTAACCGTCCGCGCGTACACACAAAAAAAAATAATATAGATATACAGTGCGAAGGAAAGGAAAAGGAAACTCCCAATAAACGGCTGACCAGGAGAAAAAAGTAATTAAATTAATAAATTTGTAAAAGTAATAAAATTAATCAATTTGTAAAAGTAATGAAAGTAATAAATTTATAAAAGTAATAAAATTAGTGTAGGATGTAAAAGTCTTTTTTTTATTGTTCACATTTACATATTTGTCTATATCTTGCTGTGGAAATTATTCCCTGAAATGTCTTGCTTAAATTGGACAGAGATTATCGCGTATCGTTTAACGCTTCCTTTTCGCACGATCTGACTCTCTTCCGTTCGTCTTCCCGACTGCCTCTCCCGTGGGCCTGCCGGCCGGGTCTCCTCGCACCGCCCCTCTCTCCCTTCACGCGCCGTCAGGGCTCCTTCCCCTTTCTTTTGGCGGGGCTCTCCTACGACGCTAGCCCAAGACACGCTAGAACGTATTCCTTCCTCCCTCCGTTTTCGCCGCAACTCGCGCTCGATCCTCGGTCCGGTTCCTTTGTTGCTTCATTCGGCCTTCCTGAATCTACGACGTCCTCGTCGTGTCTCCTTCGTCTGTTAGTCCGAAAGTAAGAGTCCACCGTACAAATTACGCAAGATCCCGTACGGATAACGATAGGCGCCGTAACCTTCACCCCAGAGTCAAAGTGATCAGTTCCAACTTCGGAGTTTCAGCCACCCCACGTCATCGTTGTTTCATTTGGATTTTTTTTTCTTTTTCGAGGTTACCTCCGTTTACCTCTCCAGGTTACTATCGTTCACCTGGTTCGATTACTATCATTCATCGAATAAAATCATCTGGGTTACTATCGTTCACCCAAGGTTACTATCATTCACCTCTTCAGGTTACTATCGTTCACCTAGTTCGATTACTATCATTCATCGAATAAAATCCTCTGGGTTACTATCATTCACCCAAGGTTACTATCATTCGGCTCTTCAGGTTACTATCGTTCACCTGGTTCGATTACTATCGTTCATCGAATTTCCAGCACGCCCTTACCAGACTGTGCTGCAGCATCAAAAATGACCCACGGGCTCAGCTGGTCTACCGCCACCACCGTTCGTTGCCCTGGCGTCTTCTTCATATCCCTGAGATCCTCAATCTCGTAACGATCGTTGGGAAGAATCGCCCTGACCTTGAACGGTCCCTTGGCCTTCGCGTTTAATTTCCGGCTCTCCCCTGTAGCGGATGCTGCGCTGGATCTCCACATGACGACGTCGTCGACAGCGTACTTAGGAGGTTTGAATCTCTTTGCGTCAAACGCTCTTTTCTGCCTCCCCTGTTCTACCACGATGTTGTCTTTGGCCACCCTCCGCATCTCCTCCAGATCTACTTGGTCCAAAGTATCTTGGAGTGCAGATAATAATGCCGCATCGGCCATACTGCGGGGCTTGAATCCGTATAATAATTTCGACGGTGTACTCTGCGTGCTGCGATTTGTTGTATTATTGAGGGCACTTTGGACCTTCTTCACGGACTCGTCCCACGCGTCCTCCGGTTCCCCTGCGCTGATCGTGGCTAGCGCGTCTAGTACCGTACGATTGACTCTCTCGCACTGTCCGTTGGCTCTAGGAGTAGCCACTGCATTTAGGACATGCTTTATCCCGTATTCCCTGCAGAATGCTCCGAACGAGTGTGGTGTGAAGGCCGATCCCCGATCAGTGATTATCCGTGTAGGGACGCCGAAGATGGCAAAGACAGTCAACAACGCTTTTAGTACACACTTGGTCTTAGTACTCCGCACGGCCTCTAATATGCAGAACTTCGTAAATCCATCTACAAGCGTTAGGATCTGCGTGTTTTTTCGCGCGCTGCGCTTAAATGGGCCGACGTGGTCGAGGTGCAACGTGTGGAACGGAATAGCTACCTTATCTATCGGGTGCAGATATCCCGGCTTCTTTCCGGTGGATGTTTTGTAGTATAGACAGTTAAGGCACGCTTTTACGTACTTTGTCACGAATCTGCGCATCCCCTTAAAATAATAGTGCTCCTTGATTTTGTCTATAGTCTTTCCAACGGCAAAATGCCCTGAGTCGTCATGGCACATCTTTACCACGTTCCATCGGGCCGCTCGAGGGACGAGCCATTTATACCCTGTTTCCGTTTTACGAAAAACTACTCCCCCTTTTAAGTCATATTTCTCGAAGTATTCCTTTACATCGGGTTGAACATCCCCAGAGACGAGTATTTCCTGGATAATCTTAATTTTATCGTCTTGAAGTTGAGCTACTTTTATCCATTCGGATGAGGTGATGTCGACAGCCAAGCATTGTATGGGATTTCGACTCAAGTAATCAGCGTGCGCTATTTGACTACCCGGTCGATATACCACGTCAAAGTCGAAATCCTGTAAATAAACCCACCATCGAGCCACTCTCGTGTTTAAATCCTTCTTCGTCGCTGTGGCGCGGACGGCGCTACAGTCGGTTACCACTGTAAACTTGATACCTATCAAATAGACTCGAAATTTCGTCAACGCGTCAACTACCGCGAGCGTCTCTAGGTCGTATGAATGGTACCTTTGTTCTGTTGACGTTGTTTTTCGACTGCGGTAAGCTATTACGTAAGTCTTCACTGCGTTTTTTTGGATTAAAATGGCTCCGAGCCCTATCGCGCTTGCATCTGTATGGACTTCTGTTTCTAACGCCGGGTTAAAAATCGATAATATTGGACGCGAAGATAACGTTTTCTTTGTGTCGTGTACCGCTGCTTCCTGGTCTCACCCCCATTTCCAGGCGTGGTCCTTATGCAATAACAGCGTCAAGGGCGCGGCTCTTTTTGCGAAATCTTTGATGAATTTCCGGAAATACCCGGCTAGACCGAGAAACTGTCGAACTTGTTTTACGTCCTTCGGTGATTCTGTTTTCATTAAGGCATCCACCTTACGTGCCCCCGGACGCACTCCCGCCTGCGATATCTCTCGTCCTAAGTAATCTATCCTTTCTTGAAAAAAACGACATTTGGAAATGTTTATCGAGAATTTTTTTTCCTGCAGTATCTTCAATGCTTTGGTCAAGAGTTCGAACCCTTCCTCTACGCTGTCGCACGCGAGAAGTATGTCGTCGATATAGACGTGGCAGTCGGTACCCCTGAAGGTCGTCATCATGGTTCTTTGAAAGTATTCCGGGGCGTTTACTAGTCCGAATGCTACGCGTAAAAACTCGTAGTGGCCGTCTGGCGTCACAAAAGCTGTTTTTTCGACTGCGTCTGGATGTAGAAGGATTTGATAAAACCCGGACTTTAAATCGAGCGAAATGTAATACTTTTTTCCGCCTAAACGGTCGATTTGGTCATCGATTATGGGTAACGGATACTTCATGCGTTTTGTGACCTTATTCCCTGTAATCTACGCACATTCTATCGTCGTCTGTTTTCTTTTTTACGAGTAGTATAGGACTTGCGTACGGCGACGAACTCTCTCTAATAATACCGCTGGCTTCTAGCTCAGATATAATTTGCTTTACTTTTTCGCGCTCAGCTATTCACAAAGGATATGGTCGACGAACAACGGGTTCGTTATCGCGAAGTTCGATCTTCATGCCCGGCACGTCCGCGCACCCTAGTTCCTCTATACTGAGTGAAACACTCTCGCGAAATAGGTTTAATGTCTTTACCAGACGATTTACATTTTCAAAAGCAAGTCCCTCGCACATTACGTCATCCTCCCGAATAGGCCTTCTATCTCGCGCGATGAGGTTTACTTCGAGGAGTTTCTCCTTTTTGAAAAATTTAACCCCATGCGCGTCAGATAGTGCCGCCACATTTGGCACATTTAGAATCTCGCGCCCGAGTAAAATCTCCTTGCTGAGTTGACTATCCGGTAATATATATATAAACGTTTCGTATCCGATGCCGTCTATTTCGACTTTTATTTGCGCTTGAGCAATCGGCAATCCCACTGTGTTATTAAACGCCACCATGGTGCTGTCGGTCTTTTCCGGTTTAAGTTGTATTGAACGGGCTACGCTTTCCCGGATTAGCGAGCAATCGCTCCCCAAATCGACCATACAGTCTTTCTCTAAGCCGTTTACGAGACATTTTTTCAGTGGTTTCTCAACTACTGTCTCGTCGACCCGACCGACGTCCAGCACCCGAGGCGTTTTATCCTCTAGTCATTTTTTCCTCCCCGCAGCCTCGGCAAGTAGATGTACTAGGGCGGTTCTAACTCAAGGGGAGGTGGTGTGTCAAAAGTGGTGAAGCCAAGGTGGCGCCACCGTCGTGGGGAGGTCGCCGGGCGCGTGTGACGTCACAGAGAGGCCTATGTGGAGGGGAGGGGGATGTGGTCCGTGCAGCGACTGGGGGGGGGGTCGATGAGTGTTTTGTGTGTATGTGCGTGCGTGCGTGTAGGGAAGTCAACGTGGCGCTACGGTCGTGGGGAGGTCGGCGTGCGTGCGTGCGTATAGGGAAGCCAAGGTGGCGCTGCGGTCGTGGGGAGGTCGGCGTGTGTGCGTCCGTGCGTGTAGGAAAGCCAAGGTGGCGCTACGGTCGTGGGGAGGTCGGCGTGCGTGCGTGCGTGCGTGTAGGAAAGCCAAGGTGGCGCGGCGGTCGTGGGGAGGTAGGCGTGTGTGCGTGCGTGCGTGCGTGTGTGTGTGTGTGTGTGCGTGCGTGCGTGCGTGCGTGCGTGCGTGCGTGCGTGTGTGTGTGTGTGTGTGTGTGTGTGTGTGTGTGTGTGTGTGTGTGTGTGTGTGTGTGTGTGTGTGTTTTATCCAGATGTTCTTTTTTTCTACTATCTCGACGGAGGCTCATGTTCGAGACGCTGTTATACACGGCAACGTTTCGACCACCTCGTCCGAAAGTCTCAAATTTTACGACTCTTTTTTTTTCTTACGTCGAGCGCCAGGGACCGTCATACCCTATCGCTTCGCATGTGCAACTTGAGCCTCATCATTCCATAGGTCCACACTTGAAAACCCATAAAATTTTACGACTGCATGTGACGAAGACAGTGATCGGGGAAAAAAATGCATTTCCATTGTACAGGGCTTCAGTTTTTCATCTCTGAATGATAATATATACAAGGAGTGCAACGTCAAGCCTTGATGCCGACACTTGAGATCATGCAGGTCTGGACAAGTTAGCCCCATGGTTAAGGATTTTTTTTCGTTAACACCACTCTCCAAGCTATTAGAATTTTTTTTCCATTGCTCCGCTATTCAGAGCATATATGATAACGGGGTGTTTATTTTGAAAAACTATAAACTTTCGGTAATATTAGATGAGATCAATAAATTATCACTACTTCGAACATTGAAAAGTGGGCGATACTTGAATATGAGTTTTCGCTCCTGGGATCTATACGACTGTCCACCGCTTCAAAGCACACCGAAGCATTCATGGACCGTAAAAGCTGCCTCCCAACTAGAGAAACCAAAATATGTAATTGGTGCGGCGCAGCCTGGTAAAAAAAGAGAATCTATGGCAAAGGACATTATATTATTCACCGACTGCAAACTCACAAGTACTAAACTTTATCTCAAGTCAGCATTCTGTTCTAAAGATGACTCAAATTTGGACTTCAAAAAAGTTTCGGCATTTTGTTCAATATGTACTCTCGATTTCGTTTTATGACTGAAATAGTGATTGTTCTTTATTAACCATCGCCAAGTCTTAATGTAACTGCCCTCCCGCGGATGATGATTGGTCGCATCAAAACGAGCCTGTAAAAAATTGCTGCCGTAGATGTGTGAATAGAGTTTGAATGCAAAGAAGATTCACCTTCGAATACAGCTGCATATTGATTTAATCTTACACGATCGCGTTGTTGAATATTGTCCATTGACCGATATTATTCGTAAAATTGTATAGATCAGCAAAATTCCGAGAGATGCGAAGCATCATGGTCGATTCGCAATCGTCATGGTCTAAAGTGGACCTATGGAAACGTTCGATACAGCGTGACTGAAGGTCTAATAACAGCTGCAGTTGAAGGTTGAACGGAAGACGACATGTGTCCAATCGTATATGTTAAGGGTAATGAAAAACGAAAATGGCTAGCTGATACACTAAATATGAAGAATGGGCTATTAATTGAGTCGTTGAATATAGACTTTGACGATATGGATGTCTCAAGTAAATTAGATGGAAGTTCTACTCTACGATGTGGAAAGAATACAAACAATTGTGCCTTACAAAATGTATTTAATCTCATTAAATGGTGGCTGAATCATAAAGATTCGTGCAAATAAAAGAAATGTAACATTATGTACTTATTATTCTTCTCACCCCGTACTCAGTTATGCCAGCGTAATCTGATATCGGATTGTGCAACTGAATACAATATTACTTTCGAATGTGAAACTCAATTTTTTGTATGGAATTTGATGGAAAATAAATTAATATAATCGCTTAACGATGATTGGATACATTCATCGGTATACGTTCGATAGATGTTCGTGAGCCGATTGTTGGAATTTTGCGAAGCATTTGAAAGTTTTCGACAGTCGTTCGTGAGGCGTTCCAGAGCCTTCCGAAGACATTCATGCGATGTTCGAAGACATTCAAGAGACGTTCGCAAACATTCATAACACGTTGAAAACATGTATGAGGGGTTCAAAGAGTATCAAAAAAATTTCTACGACGTTCATGAGACGTCTGAAGCGTTCGTGAGACGTTCAAGAGACTTTCGATGGCATTCATAATACGTTTGAAGACATTCATGAGGGGTTCGAAGACGCTTCAGAGACTTTCAAAGACATTCACGAGGGGTTCGAAGACGTTCAAGAGACTTTCGACGGCATTCATAATACGTTTGAAGACATTCATGAGGGGTTCGAAGACGCTTAAGAGACTTTCAAAGGCATTCACAAGAGGTGCGAAGACGTTCATACATTTTCGAAGACATTCAAGAGATCTTTGACAATATTCACAATACGTTTGAAGACATCGACAAGGGGTTCGACGACGTTTTAGAGACTTTCAAAGACATTCACAAGGGGTTTGAAGACGTTCAAGAAACTTTCGAATACGTTCAAGAGACTTTCGACGACATTCATGATACGTTTGAATACATTCATGAGGGGTTCGAAGACACTTGAGAGACTTTCAAAGACATTCACGAGGGGGGGTTTGAAGACGTTCAAGAGACTTTGGACGGCATTCATAATACGTTTGAGGACATTTATGAGGGGTTCGAAGATACTTAAGAGACTTTCAAAGACATTCACAAGAGGTGCGAAGACGTTCAGACATTTTCGAAGACATTCAAGAGATCTTTGACAATATTCATAATATGTTTGAAGACATCGACAAAGGGTTCGACAACGTTTTAGAGACTTTCAAATACATTCACAAGGGGTTCGAAGACGTTTAAGAGACTTTCGACGGCCTTCATAATACGTTTGAAGACATTCATGAGGGGTTCAAAGATGCTTAAGAGACTTTCAAAGCATTCACAAGAGGTGCGAAGACGTTCAGAGATTTTCGAAGACATTCAAGAGATCTTTGACAATATTCATAATACGTTTGAAGAGATCGACGAGGGGTTCGGCGACGTTTTAGAGACTTTCGAAGACATTCACGAGGGGTCTGAAGACGTTCAAGAAACGTTCGAATACATTCTGGAGACTTTTGACGACATTCATAATATGTTTGAAGACATTCATGAGGGGTTCGAAGACGCTTGAGAGACTTTCAAAGACATTCACAAGAGGTGCGAAGACGTTCAGAGATTTTCGAAGACATTCAAGAGATCGTTGACAATATTCATAATACGTTTGAAGACATCAACGAGGGGTTCGGCGACGTTTTAGAGACTTTCGAAGACATTCACGAGGGGTTTGAAGACGTTCAAGAAACGTTCGAATACGTTCTGGAGACTTTTGACGACATTCATAATACGTTTGAAGACATTCATGAGGGGTTCGAAGACGCTTAAGAGACTTTCAAAGACATTCACAAGAGGTGCGAAGACGTCCATACATTTTCGAAGACATTCAAGAGATCTTTGACAATATTCATAATACGTTTGAAGCCATCGACAAGGGGTTCGACGACGTTTTAGAGACTTTCAAAGACATTCACCAGGGGTTTGAAGACGTTCAAGAAACTTTCGAATACGTTCAAGAGACTTTCGACGACATTCATGATACGTTTGAATACATTCATGAGGGGTTCGAAGACACTTGAGAGACTTTCAAAGACATTCACGAGGGGGGGTTTGAAGACGTTCAAGAGACTTTGGACGGCATTCATAATACGTTTGAGGACATTTATGAGGGGTTCGAAGATACTTAAGAGACTTTCAAAGACATTCACAAGAGGTGCGAAGACGTTCAGACATTTTCGAAGACATTCAAGAGATCTTTGACAATATTCATAATATGTTTGAAGACATCGACAAAGGGTTCGACGACGTTTTCGAGACTTTCAAATACATTCACAAGGGGTTCGAAGACGTTCAAGAGACTTTCGACGGCCTTCATAATACGTTTGAAGACATTCATGAGGGGTTCAAAGATGCTTAAGAGACTTTCAAAGCATTCACAAGAGGTGCGAAGACGTTCAGAGATTTTCGAAGACATTCAAGAGATCTTTGACAATATTCATAATACGTTTGAAGAGATCGACGAGGGGTTCGGCGACGTTTTAGAGACTTTCGAAGACATTCACGAGGGGTCTGAAGACGTTCAAGAAACGTTCGACGGCCTTCATAATACGTTTGAAGACATTCATGAGTGGTTCAAAGATGCTTAAGAGACTTTCAAAGACATTCACAAGAGGTGCGAAGACGTTCAGAGATTTTCGAAGACATTCAAGAGATCTTTGACAATATTCATAATACGTTTGAAGAGATCGACGAGGGGTTCGGCGACGTTTTAGAGACTTTCGAAGACATTCACGAGGGGTCTGAAGACGTTCGAGAAACGTTCGAATACATTCTGGAGACTTTTGACGACATTCATAATATGTTTGAAGACATTCATGAGGGGTTCGAAGACGCTTGAGAGACTTTCAAAGACATTCACAAGAGGTGCGAAGACGTTCAGAGATTTTCGAAGACATTCAAGAGATCGTTGACAATAATCATAATACGTTTGAAGACATCGACGAGGGGTTCGGCGACGTTTTAGAGACTTTCGAAGACATTCACGAGGGGTTTGAAGACGTTCAAGAAACGTTCGAATACGTTCTGGAGACTTTTGACGACATTCATAATACGTTTGAAGACATTCATGAGGGGCTCGAAGACGCTTGAGAGACTTTCAAAGACATTCACAAGAGGTGCAAAGACGTTCAGAGATTTTCGATGACATTCAAGAGATCTTTGACAATATTTATAATACGTTTGAAGACATCCATGAGGGGTTCGAAGACGCTTGAGTGACTTTCAGACATTCACGAGGGATTCGAAGACGTTCAAGGGACTTCCGACGACATTCATGATACGTTTGAATACATTCATGAGGGGTTCGAAGACGCTTGAGAGACTTTCAAAGACATTCATGGGCGGTTTGAAGACGTTCAGAAATCTGCGACGACATGCATAATACGATCTTCGACGACATCCATAAACCGAAGACATTCATTACGTTTGAGTTTCGCTGGAATTGTTTGGGTTTGTTTGGGATTTTCACAGTTTTCGTAGAACGTGTTTGGGTGTGTTTGGGTGAGCGCCCAAACAAACTCAAACACGTTCGACCAAAACTGTGAAAATCCCAAACAAACCCAAACAATTCCAGCGAAACTCAAACGTAATGAATGTCTTCGGTTTATGGATGTCGTCGAAGATCGTATTATGCATGTCGTCGCAGATTTCTGAACGTCTTCAAACCGCCCATGAATGTCTTTGAAAGTCTCTCAAGCGTCTTCGAACCCCTCATGAATGTATTCAAACGTATCATGAATGTCGTCGGAAGTCCCTTGAACGTCTTCGAATCCCTCGTGAATGTCTGAAAGTCACTCAAGCGTCTTCGAACCCCTCATGGATGTCTTCAAACGTATTATAAATATTGTCAACGATCTCTTGAATGTCTTCGAAAATCTCTGAACGTCTTCGCACCTCTTGTGAATGTCTTTGAAAGTCTCTCAAGCGTCTTCGAACCCCTCATGAATGTCTTCAAACATATTATGAATGTCGTCAAAAGTCTCCAGAATGTATTCGAACGTTTCTTGAACGTCTTCAGACCCCTCGTGAATGTCTTCGAAAGTCTCTAAAACTTCGCCGAACCCCTCGTCGATCTCTTCAAACGTATTATGAATATTGTCAAAGATCTCTTGAATGTCTTCGAAAATCTCTGAACGTCTTCGCACCTCTTGTGAATGTCTTTGAAAGTCTCTTAAGCATCTTTGAACCACTCATGAATGTCTTCAAACGTATTATGAAGGCCGTCGAAAGTCTCTTGAACGTCTTCGAACCCCTTGTGAATGTATTTGAAAGTCTCTAAAACGTCGTCGAACCCCTTGTCGATGTCTTCAAACATATTATGAATATTGTCAAAAATCTCTTGAATGTCTTCGAAAATGTCTGAACGTCTTCGCACCTCTTGTGAATGTCTTTGAAAGTCTCTCAAGCGTCTTCGAACCCCTCATGAATGTCTTCTAACGTATTATGAATGTCGTCAAAAGTCTCCAGAACGTATTCGAACGTTTCTTGAACGTCTTCAAACCCCTCATGAATGTCTTCGAACATCTTCGCACCTCTTGTGAATGTCTTTGAAAGTCTCTCAAGCGTCTTCGAGCCCCTCATGAATGTCTTCAAACGTATTATGAATGTCGTCAAAAGTCTCCAGAACGTATTCGAACGTTTCTTGAACGTCTTCAAACCCCTCGTGAATGTCTTCGAAAGTCTCTAAAACGTCGCCGAACCCCTCGTCGATGTCTTCAAACGTATTATGATTATTGTCAACGATCTCTTGAATGTCTTCGAAAATCTCTGAACGTCTGCGCACCTCTTGTGAATGTCTTTGAAAGTCTCTCAAGCGTCTTCGAACCCCTCATGAATGTCTTCAAACATATTATGAATGTCGTCAAAAGTCTCCAGAATGTATTCGAACGTTTCTCGAACGTCTTCAGACCCCTCGTGAATGTCTTCGAAAGTCTCTAAAACGTCGCCGAACCCCTCGTCGATCTATTCAAACGTATTATGAATATTGTCAAAGATCTCTTGAATGTCTTCGAAAATCTCTGAACGTCTTCGCACCTCTTGCGAATGTCTTTGAAAGTCTCTTAAGCATCTTTGAACCCCTCATGAATGTCTTCAAACATATTATGAATGTCGTCAAAAGTCTCCAGAATGTATTCGAACGTTTCTTGAACGTCTTCAGACCCCTCGTGAATGTCTTCGAAAGTCTCTAAAACGTCGCCGAACCCCTCGTCGATCTCTTCAAACGTATTATGAATATTGTCAAAGATCTCTTGAATGTCTTCGAAAATCTCTGAACGTCTTCGTACCTCTTGTGAATGCTTTGAAAGTCTCTTAAGCATCTTTGAACCCCTCATGAATGTCTTCAAACGTATTATGAAGGCCGTCGAAAGTCTCTTAAACGTCTTCGAACCCCTTGTGAATGTATTTGAAAGTCTCTAAAACGTCGTCGAACCCTTTGTCGATGTCTTCAAACATATTATGAATATTGTCAAAGATCTCTTGAATGTCTTCGAAAATGTCTGAACGTCTTCGCACCTCTTGTGAATGTCTTTGAAAGTCTCTTAAGTATCTTCGAACCCCTCATAAATGTCCTCAAACGTATTATGAATGCCGTCCAAAGTCTCTTGAACGTCTTCAAACCCCCCCTCGTGAATGTCTTTGAAAGTCTCTCAAGTGTCTTCGAACCCCTCATGAATGTATTCAAACGTATCATGAATGTCGTCGAAAGTCTCTTGAACGTATTCGAAAGTTTCTTGAACGTCTTCAAACCCCTTGTGAATGTCTTTGAAAGTCTCTAAAACGTCGTCGAACCCCTTGTCGATGTCTTCAAACGTATTATGAATATTGTCAAAGATCTCTTGAATGTCTTCGAAAATGTATGAACGTCTTTGCACCTCTTGTGAATGCCTTTGAAAGTCTCTTAAGCGTCTTCGAACCCCTCATGAATGTCTTCAAACGTATTATGAATGCCGTCGAAAGTCTCTTGAACGTCTTCGAACCCCTCGTGAATGTCTTTGAAAGTCTCTGAAGCGTCTTCGAACCCCTCATGAATGTCTTCAAACGTATTATGAATGCCATCGAAAGTCTCTTGAACGTCTCACGAACGCTTCAGACGTCTCATGAACGTCGTAGAAAGTCTTTTGATACTCTTTGAACCCCTCATACATGTTTTCAACGTGTTATGAATGTTTGCGAACGTCTCTTGAATGTCTTCGAACATCGCATGAATGTCTTCGGAAGGCTCTGGAACGCCTCACGAACGACTGTCGAAAACTTTCAAATGCTTCGCAAAATTCCAACAATCGGCTCACGAACATCTATCGAACGTATACCGATGAATGTATTCAATCATCGTTAAGCGATTATATTAATTTATTTTCCATCAAATTCCATACAAAAAATTGAGTTTCACATTCGAAAGTAATATTGTATTCAGTTGCACAATCCGATATCAGATTACGCTGGCATAACTGAGTACGGGGTGAGAAGAATAATAAGTACATAATGTTACATTTCTTTTATTTGCACGAATCTTTATGATTCAGCCACCATTTAATGAGATTAAATACATTTTGTAAGGCACAATTGTTTGTATGCTTTCCACATCGTAGAGTAGAACTTCCATCTAATTTACTTGAGACATCCATATCGTCAAAGTCTATATTCAACGACTCAATTAATAGCCCATTCTTCATATTTAGTGTATCAGCTAGCCATTTTCGTTTTTCATTACCCTTAACATATACGATTGGACACATGTCGTCTTCCGTTCAACCTTCAACTGCAGCTGTTATTAGACCTTCAGTCACGCTGTATCGAACGTTTCCATAGGTCCACTTTAGACCATGACGATTGCGAATCAACCATGATGCTTCGCATCTCTCGGAATTTTGCTGATCTATACAATTTTACGAATAATATCGGTCAATGGACAATATTCAACAACGCGATCGTGTAAGATTAAATCAATATGCAGCTGTATTCGAAGGTGAATCTTCTTTGCATTCAAACTCTATTCACACATCTACGGCAGCAATTTTTTACAGGCTCGTTTTGATGCGACCAATCATCATCCGCGGGAGGGCAGTTACATTAAGACTTGGCGATGGTTAATAAAGAACAATCACTATTTCAGTCATAATGATATTTACGAAATCGAGAGTACATATTGAACAAAATGCCGAAACTTTTTTGAAGTCCAAATTTGAGTCATCTTTAGAACAGAATGCTGACTTGAGATAAAGTTTAGTACTTGTGAGTTTGCAGTCGGTGAATAATATAATGTCCTTTGCCATAGATTCTCTTTTTTTACCAGGCTGCGCCGCACCAATTACATATTTTGGTTTCTCTAGTTGGGAGGCAGCTTTTACGGTCCACGAATGCTTCGGTGTGCTTTGAAGCGGTGGACAGTCGTATAGATCCCAGGAGCGAAAACTCATATTCAAGTATCGCCCACTTTTAAATGTTCGAAGTAGTGATAATTTATTGATCTCATCTAATATTACCGAAAGTTTATAGTTTTTCAAAATAAACACCCCGTTATCATATATGCTCTGAATAGCGGAGCAATGGAAAAACAATTCTAATAGCTTGGAGAGTGGTGTTAACGAAAAAAAATCCTTAACCATGGGGCTAACTTGTCCAGACCTGCATGATCTCAAGTGTCGGCATCAAGGCTTGACGTTGCACTCCTTGTATATATTATCATTCAGAGATGAAAAACTGAAGCCCTGTACAATGGAAATGCATTTTTTTCCCCGGATCACTGTCTTCGTCACATGCAGTCGTAAAATTTTATGGGTTTTCAAGTGTGGACCTATGGAATGATGAGGCTCAAGTTGCACATGCGAAGCGATAGGGTATGACGGTCCCTGGCGCTCGACGTAAGAAAAAAAAAGAGTCGTAAAATTTGAGACTTTCGGACGAGGTGGTCGAAACGTTGCCGTGTATAACAGCGTCTCGAACATGAGCCTCCGTCGAGATAGTAGAAAAAAAGAACATCTGGATAAAACACACACACACACACACACACACACACACACACACACACACACACACACGCACGCACGCACACACACACACACACACGCACGCACGCACGCACACACGCCTACCTCCCCACGACCGCAGCGCCACCTTGGCTTTCCTACACGCACGCACGCACGCACGCCGACCTCCCCACGACCGTAGCGCCACCTTGGCTTTCCTACACGCACGCACGCACACACGCCGACCTCCCCACGACCGCAGCGCCACCTTGGCTTCCCTATACGCACGCACGCACGCCGACCTTTCCACGACCGTAGCGCCACCTTGACTTCCCTACACGCACGCACGCACATACACACAAAACACTCATCGACCCCCTCCCCCCCAGTCGCTGCACGGACCACATCCCCCTCCCCTCCACATAGGCCTCTCTGTGACGTCACACGCGCCCGGCGACCTCCCCACGACGGTGGCGCCACCTTGGCTTCACCACTTTTGACACACCACCTCCCCTTGAGTTAGAACCGCCCTAGTACATCTACTCCGGCAGCTTGTTTTTTGTAGCATTTTGCCTCTTCGTGACCCGTGATTTTACAGTACGTGCATTTCATTATCGGTTTGTTATTCATCCGCGTGTCAGCTATATTTTCTTCTACTCGCCCCGGACAGTCGCGCCTAAAGTGACCTGGCTTTTTACAACCGTGACACAACAAATACCCCCCTTTTTGTCATCACGATCTCCCGATCTCTTAACGCTCGTTTGCTTGGGATGTTTGTATACATCCTGTCTCGTGCCCTTGGGAGACCCTTGTGGCCTCGTGTTTGCCCGAAAAATACTAAGTCTCTGATTGAGTTGCGCGATCGTACTCAACCTGGCTGTTAACATTGTCATCCGAATGTTCTCGTCATGGATACCATGAGTGATAAGATCTACCGTTTGGTCTTCGGGTATATTTAATTTCAGTTTGTTGATCTTCTGCAACTTAACGAAACAATATTCCTGCAAGTCTTGGCCGGGTTTGCTTTTATATTCTGCAACTTCGTTAAATAAACGCCCAAAACTTTCTTCGCCCGGAAATTGTTTGATCAACTCGTGAGAGAATCCCTCCCAGTCCTGAAAAGTACGCGCAAGCCCATCGTACCATAATTTCGCGTTTCCTCTTAATCTGCACCCAGATAAATACAGCTTTACCTTGTCGTCCCACTCGTACACCCGGCCGCAGTCGTTGATTTTGTCGATCCAATCCGAAGCAGATATGACTTTCGTAGCTGGGTCGAATTCCGGTAAAAATTTCTCGTTAAGGTAGTGACCATAGTTCAGCTGCCTGGGGCCAGTGTTCATGAGCCCCGTCAACACGTCGGCGAGGTGCATGATGTCCGAGCCTTTGCTTCTCGCGCTCGCTCGTTCAATGCTTATGCTTGGGCTTCTCGACGGTCGACTTCTCGTTCGCGATCGTTCGCTGCGCCTATCTCTTCTCCGACGATGCCTCGACCCGTGTCGTTCACGTGAACGTCCACGACGTCTCGACCGGCTTCGTTTTCCCATTTTTGTCTTCAGTCACTTGTGAAGAAGAAACACAATATCTCGATTCGCCTTCACAGCGGCTGTCACGTGTGTGTATCCCACTTCTGATATGTAGGATGTAAGTCTTTTTTTTATTGTTCACATTTACATATTTGTCTATATCTTGCTGTGGAAATTATTCCCTGAAATGTCTTGCTTAAATTGGACAGAGATTATCGCGTCTCGTTTAACGCTTCCTTTTCGCACGATCTGACTCTCTTCCGTTCGTCTTCCCGACTGCCTCTCCCGTGGGCCTGCCGGCCGGGCCTCCTCGCACCGCCTCTCTCTCCCTTCACGCGCCGTCAGGGCTCCTTCCCCTTTCTTTTAGCGGGGCTCTCCTACGACGCTAGCCCAAGACACGCTAGAACGTATTCCTTCCTCCCTCCGTTTTCGCCGCAACTCGCGCTCGATCCTCGGTCCGGTTCCTTTGTTGCTTCATTAGTCAATTTTCCACGAATAAATAAATCGTCTAAAAGGAACAAAAAAAAACGATTGAAGAAAATAATAATAAATGAATAATTTAATACAATATTTTCTATAAAAACACAAGATAAAAAAATGATTCAATAAACGAAGGACTCGAACACCACAGAAATTATCTTATTCCCTGATTAACGGCCACTATTTTCAAAATTCCAATTATACATTTTATACAAGGCGAGCGAGTGCTTCGCTACTTCTCGCCCATCTTAGCGCACCGGTAAGCGACGATTTTCGACCCCACGACAAATTGGTCAACCTTGACCAAGGCTGATTGACTCACGGAGACAATACGGGATCAAAAAAAATATAATACTACCCTCGCTAAATTTACACTTTATAAGGCTTCTCGGATCTTACGTGTAATAATCTACTTTAAAATTTATTCTATTACATTCATTAAAATTGTACTTTTCACACGAATTTTCAAAAAGAACTGTCGGGTTAAACCCTGGAAGAGAGAGTATCCATAAACAATTTTAATCGAGCGATTTCTCACGCTCGAAATATTATTTAAACAAAAAAAAACAGCCAACAAATAAATAAGGGTACTTTGCCAGGACGATGATGTAATTTTTTGCAATGATCCACGATACCAATTCTTATCACTCGGCTACACTCGAATCGAAATTGTCACGAGAGACGAAAAAAAGTAAGAATACAAAAAAAAGCAGGCAAGCCTTCTGTCATATCACACAAAAATGGAATTACACAAAACGGAAAATAACGACATTCGCCAACCTCTCGAGACCTCTCTCGACGACTCTCGGAAGGCGGTAGAAATTATCGATATTCTCGTTACGCACAAACATAAAAAAAATATATATGACGAGCATCCGCTATACCAAATAATTTTTGAATATTATTCCGAATAATCTACTCCCCTCTTAATTTAATCAAACCACCTTGGATTTTCACACAGACACTTATTTTCATTTTCCCAATTTGAGAGAATAAGGTGACTGTTACCCTTTTTTCACACACGCGTCGTAACCGCTATTACCGAAACTGAATCCACCGATAATTTATTCGAATATTTTAATTCCACTTTATATAAGTTGAAAATTTTTCCTTTTATAAATTCGAAACTATATTTTATTAATGGACCATATTTTTATTTTTATTTTATTTTTAGTAAACTTTATTATATGCCAGAAAATAAATTGCAAAGAGATTCCATACATCGGGCCCCACGTTGGGCGCAAAAAATGTGTGACGCGATCTTTTTCCGAGTGATATTTACTCGAATTTTTACTCGACCTCTCTGGCCAAGTCGAGTTCTGTCGCTCCGCAAACCAATGACGCGCTAGCCGAAGGAATTGGGCGCCAGCCGCGAGGTGTGCACGTCCTCACAGCAAATTTATTTTATCCTTCGCTAACGCGACAATCGTGTAACCGGCAAAACTCAGTTTTTTTTTGTCGACACGATAGAGGGGCGTAGGCTGATGCCTTGGAATGGTAAAATAACTGATATAGGGTCTGTACTGGACTCGAAACAATAGACTTTTATTTCTGGATCACAAGAATTCGCGGTCACGGTGACTCGATATAAAAGAGACACCATGTAGGTAACGCGCGGCAACGACCGATTATTCTCTCACTCTCTCTCCCTCTCTCATCCCCTAATTCAAATACCGACAAACTAAACGAACCACTCTCATCTTATCCAGACTACACACCTTAAGCTATTGACTCTGGCTCTAAAAAAAAGAAAATAAAAAAAAGGTAACGCCTTCCGGCAGTTTATCGAAAACGAGATTGATGACCAGTAAACGGGAGAGTTCTCGCGAGATTTTAGCGAGTCAATTGAATTTATTGCTCTGCTCCGCGACTCGTGCTACCGCGACAATATCACTCTACTTTCACAAACGTGATTCAATTTCGCTGTAGACCCGGAGGAACGATGAGCAACTGCTCGCGCGGGAGAGAATTTCTCCGCGCGAATTCGAACTCGTGGTCGACGACGATACGGCACGCTGCGGGTGACGGGGTGAATATCCCGCCACCTTCACTGCCTGCTCGTGTCATCCGGTCTATTAGCAACTCTCGCGAGTTAAGGCCTTGATAGGAGGGGCCATGGTGAGGCTTCGCGATGGTGACCCTCCGCTGGACATTGCAATTTCGCGCTCTCCTTGATTTTGGAAGAGACGCGACAACGACGATCCCTCAGCCTGTCTCTCGACGTTGCCGACTCTCCTTCCCAGCAAGCGCGACGAAGTTGATTCTCACGGCGATGACGACGTTGCCGTTTTGTCGCTCGCCGTAGGGATGTAAGGGCGCGAAATACATTAATATAAAGGAATAAAGTAAAGCGATAATCGAGCCGAGTTGTATGGGACCTTACGAGAGGGGTTACATACGAGGAAGGACGTGATCTCCTCTGTTTCACGCCGCTTTTGTGACGCGAGCAAAAATACCACGTCACAACACACACACACACACACACACACACACACACACACGCACACACACGCACGCACGCACGCACGCACGCACGCACACACATATCGTCGATCCCTATCTGTCGCACTTTCGTTCTCTTTTATTTAATGAGCGTCCCCTATGGCCTATCTCTCATTAATAAATATCTATTTTCTCTCTCGTCCTCTTCCATCTTTGCGCATACTTTCGTTTTTCTGTTCATTCCCTCTCGTCGATCCTAACAAGGAACGCCACTTTGGTCCCCGCCTTCGATTTCAATGAAATTCATGTTCATGGAATAGCACTGAAAACGGTCATATGCTTATGGTATTACTGGAAAAATAGTTGCACTTATTGAAACCCTTTTCAAATAGAAATAGCTTTCAAATGCGGCATTTTTTTCGTCTCGGGAAAAAAATCTTTTTAGTCTCGAGAGTTGTTACCCCTTTCTTGGCACACTGGGTAATGTTGACCCGGACAAATTTAAAATAAAATGCTCACTTTTCCATAAATGAAAGTTTTCAATAATTTTTTACAATTCAATTTTACATTTTCCGAATTTTAATTATGCAGACGTATTAAGAAATGTTTAAAGTGTATCCCGAATTTGTTTCAATGAGAACCGACCTATGGGTTGTGAAGTGCAGGTCGATGAAGTACTATCCGCATCAAAATGACCCAGTGTGACAAAGTCGTGGCCAAATGAACGTGTGTCAAGGAAGGGTTAAGGATTCGATGCAAAGTTTTAAAGCAATTGACAAAACAAATCCCATTTGAAAATCTTCCTTATTTGAAAACCTTCACGTGGTACGCTTTTGTTACTGATAATACTGGCGGTAGAAAATTTGTACATTTTTTTTATTTCGAATAAAGAATTTTTGTTTGAGGTTTTTTTTCTCGAAATTTGATGAGTAGTGAATGCCAAATTGTAAGAAAATAATTTTGTTTAATCTTAATAATCATTAAATAAAGTTGAAGGAACAATAAACGTGATCTTCAATTTTTTTTAAACTGACCGATTCGGAAAGAGACACATGACCGGATCAATTTGGAATTTTACAAGGCTCTTAGGAATACAATTAACTGAAAACAATCCGCAAACATTAGTACTTATAACAATATTTGCAATGTAGCGGAGGGTTTTCTCAAAATCAAGAAAAGGTAATTTTTTGTACTTTTTTTCAAATCAATGGCGAGCATGGAAAAAATTATTCTCCAAAACAATAGTCAGGCCTCGACGGGAATTTATTAAAGTTTCAGAAACTGCCGGTCGATTTGCTGTACAATGATTGATTCTCATACTTCATGGGATATCCATGATCAAGGACAAAAGGGTGACTTTTCATTCAGCGGCTGATATTACAGCAACTAATTGTCATACCGAGCCAAAAAAACCTAACTGCACCTAAATGATAAGTTTCAATGACCCTGATATTGATTTAGTCGGAAAAAAAATGCTGGGTCCAGGGACAACTGGAGAGAAAAAACAATAGGAATATTTGTGTCCCCTCATATTTCTTTCGCTTGGGCAATAAATGTTGCCCAAAAAAAATGTCATCAAAAGATTTGAAAACTAGAAATTGCAAGCTCTAAAATCCTCATTGTCACTAAAAAAATACTATTTTTTTTCTAATTTTCTGCTCCTTCAATTACATTAAGCGAAAAAATTTAAGGATCACTTTTTCTTCGTCTAAAAATTTCCCTTTTTCGGACCGCCATATCGCGGTTGTAAATAACCGGAAAAAAATAAATAACAAAAGCATTTTTTAGCGTTAATTGTCAACTTCAGAACGCTTATGTTTATCAATTTTTATGAACTTTTTTCAACAAAAAAATTGTTGGTAAGCAAGAAAAACGGGAATTCAAAAAATTTGACCAACTTTGCCGGGTTACACGCAAATCATAATTTTTTGTAAAGAAAATCCGTTTCAACCATTTGGAAGCGTATATCTTCTTATCGTATTTTATTTTTTCGAACCTCTGTGCGATTTTTATTCACCTAATTATCACTGGCCAAATGAAAAAATGCATTTATTTAGTTTGGACGGTTATAACTCGGGTCCAAATCCCTGTACAGCATTTATAATGACATCGTTGGAAAGCTTGGATTTTTTCTATAAAACATAGGGTTCGAAATAATTTACGTATTATTTTTAAATACTGTGAAATCGATTTTTAAAAACGTGTGAAATGCGGATTTTTACACTTGCCGTCTATTACATAATACCGTTCCAACCAACGCACAGAGCTTTAAGATTTTTACGTTTTCGTAAAGCTGAGGGTACATAGGAACAATCCACCAAAAACCAGGCCGCTGCATATAGGCTTTCATACTGTCCTGAGGCTTTGAACTTCGTGAAAATTGAGATACGGTAATTTTTCGCGGAGTCTAATTTCTCGATTTTCGACAGACGATCAGAAAAATTCTCCAATTACCTCTATAATATTCCCGTTCAAGGGGAAGTTAGCAGACATCGCAGCGATCCGGATTTTTATTTTTTCGGTTTTAATGAATTATAAAATGTTAATTGCAAAAAATTAATGATCAGCAAAAATTAATGTTTGGCAATTACGCTGGAAGAACAAAAAAATCGACTTCGGCACACCGCATTTAAGGGGTCAAATTTATCAAAATACGACATTCGCCTTTTTTCTAGGCACGGGCTTAACGAGTTCGTGGAAATATGGAATATAAACAATCTACTCTTTCCAGGTGCAAAATAGCGACTTAAGTTTCCTCTACTCCGGAACCTCATTAAAGGTGCCATATTGAGGAGGGCTATGTGTGCTCAATTTGTCTTATTTTATTAAAATTGAATGCAGTGCTGCATGGACAATTTTATATAAAATCTCCTTGAGGATTTTAACAAAATTGACTCAATCTAACATGGACCCAATATTCCAATGTTAGAAATCAATTCAGCCGTACCGCGCCGTTCGAAAGCCACCTTTCAAGGGGCGAGTTAAAACGTAGGCCCGGCATTGTATCCGAGTTTAGTAGAGGCATATCGTATAAATCGAGAGAGCTAACCCTCCATGTGTGCGAGAAAGTGATGGTCAAATACTTGATTTAAGGGGTCATACTCGATTTCGTCTTATCGCCGGCCAGAGCCAATGGATCACTTGATCGGTGCTCGAAGATACAAGTTTAATCATGGAATCATTATTTACGCGACAAAGACGAAATCGACGTTACGGAAAAGGAGCCTGAGTCGTTATCCGCTAACATCAAGCGAATAAAGAGGAAAATGATGCTTTAAATGGTTTTCGCATATTCTATCAGATATTGCCAACATCATTCGGCCAAATTCGTTTCCGATTTCATCTTATTTCCGGTCAGAGCGAATGGATCATTTGTCGGTGCTCGAAAATACAAGTTCAATCATAGAATCATTCTTTACGCGGCAAAGACGAAATCGACGTCCGGCATGGTTTTTCGGCATGAGTTGTAACCCTCTTCGAACATATTCATCACTGAATTGATCGATTTCGCTATATTTTGAAGTAATAAGCCCCGAGACGTGTGAGGCATGTTACTGAAGAGTCATTATCCGCTAAGACCAAGAGAATAAAGATGACATCGATGCTCCGAATGGTTTTCGCATATGCTATCAGACATTGCTAAGATTAATTTTTGCTGATTATTAATTTTGCAATTAAAATTCTGTAATTCTTCAAAATCGCAATTCTTTAGATCGCAGCGATGTCCGCTCACTTCCCCTTGAACGGGAATATTATAGAGGTAATTGGAGAATTTTTCTGATCTTCTGTCGAAAATTGAGAAATTCGACTCCGCGCAAAAATTGTCGTATCTCAATATTCGCGATACGGCTGTCCGTAAAAGGGGATTTTTTCGACGGAGAAAAAGTGATTGTTACATCCTAACGAATGTGCCTTCTCTCGGTTATTCCCAATGTCCTCATTTGCCGTCATAAGCGTATTAAATGTATAAATCTAAGGATAAGACGCGAAACAGCATTAAAAGGAACGTGCGTACGTTTCGCACGCATATTCAATCACAGCAATATATACACGATAGCCACGCCGCCACAGTCATCGACTTTTCCTAGCCCATTGGCTGTCAACAAGAACACGATCTCGGGTGCATATTCCAAGAAGAGCTGTCGAACAAAAGACCAACCATCAACTCGATCAACAGACTCCAAAAACTCTACGCCGTCTCATCCGCATGGTGACCAAGAGAAGCCTCAACCCTAGATTATTTAAACATAACATAGACTAGACGGCTCCGACGAACTTATAACTCCGACTAAATAATAAGACATCCGGTCTCGCAGAGTAGTCCGATATACAAACTTCTCGATATGAGAAGTCACCATAGCCATAAATTGACATGACACAAACCATGCAAATGCTTAGGTCTCTGATATCGAACTCTATATCCTATGCGCTTTTTCGCCGCAACCCGGGACAAAGGTCTCCTTCTCTTCATATGCATATTAGTCAGAACCGATGCTCTGGAATAAGGCTACGCACGTGACTAACGAATCTGTAAAGTATTCGCAAGCCATTCCCCGACCAATCACGTTAATTAACCGATATCTTCACGAGCGATGGTCCAATCCCCGCAGAACTAGATGACCAAAACCGCACTCTCCCTAAGGTTCCGTCTCCCACTATTGAACCCCTCCTAATTTTCATATCAAGAAGTACTTCCTTCCTGAAGGCAGTCTCCCGTCAACTACCATCGACTCAAGTCCTTCTATCCAGTCTCAATCCCAGTCTCCCGACAATCTTCATCAAATTCAGAGCTCAGTTTTTCGTCAACCAATATTTCCGTCAAACGAATCACGCCTTATATCAAGTCGTAATTCAGAAGCCTACGAATATCTCCAATTAACTTCCATACGAACAGTCTTCATTTTTCGAGTCACAAAAGTTTTATTTTACACTTGTATAATTTCTATCATCGGTCCGTGAATATCAATCCTAATTCATCGACCTTGCGCGCCGTTCATATTTCTATCTACGCGTAGTGTACGTCGCAGTAAACACGTCGAGTATACACACGACCAGCGTAAAATCCTGCGAGTGCCTTACCAGCAATTGTACCAGCGAGCGCACCAGGTCAAGAGCGAAGGGCTGTAATGCGAGCGACAACAAAAATCCACGCGAGCGAGCGACCGAGCGACCGAGCGTCAAACACAACCAATGTAAGCCAATCGTCACCAGTACGTCAATCGTACACCAATTCTGTCGAATTATTTCTCAATACCGAAATATCGCGTCAATTCCTTAATTCTATTATTTCCCACGCACTACTCCTTTTTACCCTCATCCCGTGCTATTGCTCTAGGCGTAGGCAACAAAGAGAGAAACGAAAATATTATGCTCTCATCCCTTCCGGATGTGACATGATCCTTTAATTGTTGCGCTTAATGAAATTAAAGGAGCAGAAAATTAGAAAAAAATAGTATTTTTTTTAGTGACAATAAGGATTTTGAAGCTTGCAGTTTCAAGTGTTGAAATCTTTTTAGGGAATTTTTTTTTTGGTAACATTTATTGCCCAAGCAAAAGAAACATCAGAAGACAAAGATATTCCTATCGTTTTTGACGTGACAACGTCTTATAATTCGATGGAGCCGGCTGCACGCACGAAAAAAACTTGACTCATGCGGCGTTACCTCGCTCTGAGGCGTTCCATTTAAGGCTTGAAGTGCAAGCGAGAGCGCGGAACGAGCGACAAAGAGGCACAATCGGCCTCCGCGTTCGGCAGCGTTCGACATCTGTCTCTCTCCTACTTGAGTGATGGCCTCTGCACACTGCGAGCGACGAGCGACGAGCGATGAGCGATATCCAATGGCAACGTCACTCTCATAGAGCATTTCCGTCATACTCGAGCTCTCATTGGATATCGCTCATCGCTTGTCGCCCATCGCGCGCAGTGTGCAGAGGCCATGAGCGATGCGTCCGCGTGGACAGCTGCTATACAATAATACATTTACATGTTTTCGTCCAGTATGAAGTGCAGTGAAAAGTGAATGTGGTGTCAATTGTTTATAGCAACGATAATTGCGGCGATAAAGGTAATGATTCTTTCGATATTAAATATATGTTCAGTGATATATTGTCGAATATTCGTGCTTTCATCATTAAAATAAATAGCATCGGTCCGCTAGTGCAGCGATTGTAGGTTATGCTATAATTGACAAAACTATAACAATAAGGACTTCCGTTTCCGGAGTGAGTGGGGACGGACGTGCGAGAGAGTGAGTGATAGAGAAGGTGGTGAAAAGGAGGGAAAAGGTGCAGGAAAATACGGGAAAGTGCGAAGGAAGGAGGGGACGAAGGTAGGTGGCGAAGAGAACGAAAGAAAAGTGTCGGGGAACAAGGAACAGAAAGGAACAGAAGGTTCTAGGCGGGTGGAAAAGGAGGTTAGGAAGCAGGGCAAAGGGGACGGTGTGGTGGAGGAGAAAGGGGAGGAGGAAAGTGGCCGGTGAGGAGACAGGACAGTGGCGACGCGCGACGCGAAGGCGGCGCGAGAAGGTGGGAAAGAGCGGGACAGGGAGGTAAAGAAGAGAGCAAGGTGGGTAAGGTAGGGAAGGTAAGGAAGGGATTAGGAGAGCGGAAAGAAGCGAGTAAAAGAGCAGAAGCATGGCGGATAGGGAGGAAGGGGAGAGGTACAGGGAGGGGAAAGGAGAGGAGGAGGACGGGGGTGGAAGAAAGGAGGGAAAAGAGGGGGAGGAGATGATGAGGAGGAAAGGTAGGAAGACGAATGTTGAGAGGCTGATGAGGGAAAAGTGCGGAAGTACAGGGGACATCAGTGAGTTGTGGAAAAGGAAGAGAGAGCGGGTGGAGGGGGGAGCGATGGAGGAGAGCGAGGCGTTCCAAAAGAGCAGGAAGGTGCAGAGGTCGCCGCAGGGAGGGGGGGTGGAGGACGAGAGCCTGAGGGAAATGATGAAAGTGATGAGAGAGGAGGCAAGAAGGGATATGGGGGAAGTGAAGGAACAGGGAAGGAAAGTGAAAGAGGAGCTGGGAAAGATGAGGGAGGAGATGAGGCGGGCGGAGGAGAGATGGAGGGTGGAGAGAGAGGAGATGGCGGGGAGAGTGGAGGAGATGGAAAAAAGACTGGAAAAGGTAGAAAGGCAGGAGCAGAAGATAGAGGAAATAAGGGTACGGATGGAGAATATAGAGACAGAGGGGGGGAGGAAGGGAGAGGAGAGCAGAAAACGAGAGGAGGGTGGTGGTGGGCAGGTAGGGAGGAGGGTAAAGGAAATAGAGAGGAAGATGGAGAGAAGTGAGAGAGAAGAAAGGAGAAGAAACTGCATAATAAGGGGAATAAGGAGGGAGGGACCGGTGAGGGGGGCAGTAGAAAGATTGCTAGAGCAAATCGGGGTACAGGGGGCGATAGAGAGCGTGAGAGAGATAGGGAAGAGGACAGAGCAAGGAGGAGAGATGATGGTGATGGTAAGGATGGAAAAAGTAGAAGGGAAGAGAGAAATTATGGAAAAGAAAAAAGAGTTAAGGGGGAGGAAAGAGAAGATAGAGGACGACCTCACGTGGAAAGAGAGGAGGATGCAATGGAGGCTGAAAAGACTGGGGGAGGAGGAGGAGGAGAGAGGAAAGAGAGTCAGGGTAATGCACGGAAAGATAACGGTGGATGGAGTCACATGGTTTTGGGATGAGGAGGAGGAAAAGTTGAGGGACTGGAGGGGAAGGGAAAGGGGGCAGGAGAAGGAAGAGGGAGAGAAGCAGGAAGAAAGGGGATGAAGGGGGGAGGAAGGGAGGGGAAACACTGAGAAAAAGGGCTGTGAGGGGGGAGGGGAGAGGGAGAAACAAGGAGGGGAAGGAAAAGAGCTGGTCAGTGACATTCTGGAACGTAGCGGGACAGACAAACAAGGACAGGGAGTTCTGGAAGGAGATAGAAAAGTGGGACGTGATAGCGTGGGTGGAGACGTGGATAGAGGAGAAGGGTTGGGAAAGGGTAAGACAGTGGCTACCGAAGGGGTACGTATGGTATAAGCAGTGGGCCAAGAAAAGGAATAGGAAGGGGAGAGCAATAGGGGGGATGATAATGGGGGTAAGAGAGGAAATGAAACCGGTAAGGAGGAGGGAGGGAAGGGAGGAAGAGGGAGTAATGAGCGTGAAGGTGGAATCGGGGGTGGAGGCATGGACCATAACGGCGGTGTACGTAAATGGAGATATGGAGGAAAAGATAAGGCAATTGAAAGGATATATGGAGGAGAGGGGGGAGGAAGGGAGGAGGTTGGTGGGGGGGGACTTTAACGCGAGGACGGGGAGAAAGGCGGGAGAGTGGAGAGGGGAGCAGGAGGAGAAACAGGAGGGAAGAAGATCAAGAGACGAGAGGATAAACGCGGAAGGAAGGAAATTGGTGAACTTGGTGGAGGAGATGGGATGGGAGATTTTTAACGGGAACATAGAGAGCGACGAAGAGGGGGAGTTCACGTATACAGGGGGGAGGGGGGCGACGGTAATCGACTACGTCATGGGGGATAGAAGAGCAAAGGAAGGAGTGGAGAGTATGAGGGTAGGAGACAGGGTGGAGTCGGACCATCACCCGCTGATAGTAAAGATAAGGAGGGGAGGGAAGGGGAAGGAGAAGGGGAGAACAGCGGGAAGAGGAAGATGGACGGAAAGGAGAAAGGAGGAATTTGCAAGGGCAATGGAAGCATTGGAGGTAGAGGAAGAGGAGGGGCAAGCAAGGGTAAGGGAGATGTTGGGAAAGGTGAGGGGAGTGATGAAGGAGAATAAGGGGAAAGGGTATGATGAGGGGGGAAGAGTGAAGGAAGGGTGGTGGGATGAGGAATGTAGGGAAAGGAAAGAGGGGGTGAGAAGGGAGTTAAGGAGGTGGAGGAGGGGGGACGGAGAGGGAAAAGAAGAGAGCTACAGAGAAAGGAAGAGAGAATATAAGGAATTATGCGAGAAAAAGAAGGAGGAGGAGAGGGAGAGATGGATAAGGGAGGTAGCAGAGGCTAAAACAGAAAACAAGGTATGGGAGATAGTGAATAAGGGCAGGAAGGTAAGAAAGAGTGTGAATGAGGAAATCGGGGAGGAGGAATGGAGGAACTACTTTATGAGGCTGTTGGGGGGGGAAGAGAGAAGAGGGAGGAGAGAGGAGGGGGAGGGAAGAAGGGCAGATGAAGAGGAGGAAATAATGGAAGAAGAGGTTAGGAAAGCGGTGGAAAGGAGCAAGGAAGGGAAGGCAATGGGAGGGGATGAAATACCAAACGAAGCATGGAAGTGGGGGGGAAGGAAGGCGCAAGAGTGGGCGGGGGAGGTGTGCAGGAGGACATGGAGAGGAGAGGGATGGCCGGAGGAATGGAAGGAGGGGTTGATAGTGCCGATTGTCAAGAAAGGAGAGGGGAAGAGCGTGGAGGAGTATAGGGGGGTGACCCTGATGCCCTCCCTATACAAACTGTACGCGGGGATTTTAACGAAGAGACTGGAGGAGGAGGTAGAAACGGGGAGGAAAGTGCCACACAACCAGACGGGCTTTAGGAAGGGGATGGGGACGGTGGACAATATATATGTGTTGAATTATGTGATCGGGCGACAGATAGAGAGGAGAAAGGGGAAGTTAGTGGCAATGTTTGTGGATTTGAAGGCGGCATTTGACTCGGTGGACAGGAAGGTACTGTGGGAGGCGTTGAGAAAAACAGGGATAAGGAAGGGTTTAAGAGACAGGATAGAGGAAATGTATGGGGAAACGAAGAGCAGGGTAAGGATAGGGGGGGAAGTGGGGGACAGCTTCTGGACGGAGAGGGGAGTGAGACAAGGGTGCCCGTTAAGCCCGTTGCTCTTCAACATTCTGACGGCGGACCTGGAAGAGGAATTAGGTAAGGGGGAGTGGGGGGCGTGAAAGTGGGGGGGGGGGGAAATATACTCCTTGGCGTACGCGGACGATATAGTGGTGTTGGCAGAAAGGGAGGAGGAGATGGAGAACCTGATTAAGAGGATGGAAAGATATTTTGAGGGGAAAAAGTTGGAGGTGAATGTGGGGAAGACAAAGATAATGAGGTTTAGGAAAGGAGGTGGGCGCTTTAAGAAGATGGAATGGAAATGGAAGGGGGAAGGGATGGAAGAGGTGAGGGAATTTTAATACTTGGGGTTTGTCTTCCAAAGGAACGGGGGACAGGAAGCACAGGTGAGGGATAGGGTGAGGAAAGCCGGGGAGGTGATGAAGCAGGCTTGGGGCATAGGGAAAAGGCTGTTTGGGAAGGATGTGATAAGAAGGTGGTGGCTGTTCGACACGCTAGTGTGGACGGTGATGGGGTACGGGGCGGAGGTGTGGGGCTGGGAGGAGAGGGAGAAAATGGAGGGAATGCAGGAGAGGTATTTGAGATGGACATTGGGACTGGACTGGAGGACGCCGGGGTACATGGTGAGAGAAGAGACGAAGAGGGTAAAGATAAGGACAAGGGCAGGTAGGAGGGCTTGGAATTTTGAGGAAAAGCTGAGGAAGGGGGAGGGGAGCGAACTGGCGAGGAGGTGCAGGGAGGAGATAGGGGAGAGAGAGCGAAGAGGGACAAGAGAGAGGGGAAAATGGGAAAGGGGAAGGTCAGATTTTAGGAGAGGGGGGCAGAGGGAGGGATATGGGCAGGACGAGGGAGAGGGGGGATACGAAAGGAAGGAAAGGGAGGATAGAAGGGAACAGGAAAGGGAGAGGGGAGAGAAAATAGCGGAATCTAGGTATAACAGATGGTATAGGGAGGTGAGAGTGGAGGGGTTACCAGGATACCTAAAGGCGGGGTGGGAAGAGAGAAGGTACGGAAGAGTAGCCAGGTTCAGGATGGGAAATGAGATAAGGGAAGGGAGGTACTGGGAGACAGAAGAGGAACGGGAGTGTAGGTGCTGTGGGGAAGAGATGGAATCGTGGGAGCACGTGCTGGATAGGTGTGGAGGAGGAGAGGGGGTAGAAAGAGGAATAGGGGAAAGGATAAAGGAAATACTGGACGAAAAGGGAACGGGAGAGGACTGGATGAGGGCCCTGGAGGAAAAAAGGAAAAGAAGAGAAGAGGAGAGGAGGGCGGGAGAGGAGGATATGGATAGGGAATGGAATGAAAGGAGGAAACGGAAGTCGGGGAGAGGAGGAGGGGGAGAGAGTCGGCAAGGTGGGAGGAGGAGTTGGAGCGTGGGGAAGGAGAGAGGGGAGAGGCGAGCGTGGCGAGGGGCGAGCGAGGGGGAGGCGGCGGTGGCTTTAGGGATAAAGAGAAGGCGTAGCATGTAAGAGCCCGGCGGTCTTTGTTAGTGTAAGTTAAGTTAAGTGTAGGATAAGAGCTGTAAACATTGTAAAAATGGAAGTGTAAAGGGACGAGAAATGGAAGTTCTTTGTAACCCTACGGGGATCAAATAAAACACATACAATACAATACAATACAATATAACAATAAGTTAACAGAACTATTTCACGACGAGTAAATCATCAATTGCTTTACTATTCGATCGAAATAATTATCGAGCGTAGCTATGATTTCAAAAAATTAAAACATAAATGTTAAATCTTCCACATATCATAACAACGTGTCTGAAATGACAGGTTGGACCAGCCAGCCGTCAAAGGGAACAATTTTCTCCTATATCAAATACATTGAGGCGGGCTTTTTAAAAGCTAGAGTTACAAAAATTTTAATGATGTTTCCCAATTTTTAATTTTTAATTTAAGATTTATGAACAATAATTTAATCACAGTTTATTCTTATAATAAATTATTCAAAATTATTACTTTTTTACAACAAATTACAATTAAATTTGCAAAAATAATTAAGTAACTAATTGAACAACAACTTTTATTCAGTTTACTTGCTGAAAGAAATAATGTCAATACAAAATTTATTATTATAAAATAATAAAATCAAAAATTAAATTTTAACAGTCGAGTAGAAATTTAAACAATAAATTTTATTCAAGTATTTTGTAAATTTAAAATTATTTTCTGTACGAAGAATTTTATAAAAAAGCACATTCATACTTGTAAAAACTATGTACATAGTAAAAAAAATAAAATAAATAAAAATTGACATAATTGTATTTATGCGTACAAATAAATGTAACTTGATCAATTCAATTGTGATTTCCATTTACCTCCTTCTTTATATCCATACAAAATGTCTATCAAACAAATAAAATTAAAATTTTCTTTTGAAAAATGAAACCATTCCATCAGTATTTTCTTATGACGTTGTCACGTTCAACTATCGTCAGTAAACCGACTTTATTTTTCTCAAGTTGTGCCTGGGCTCAGAATATTTTTTCCCCGACTAAATCAATATCAGGGTCATTGAAGCTTCTGATTTAGGTGCAGTTGGATTTTCTTTTGGCTCGGTACGACAATTAGTTGCTGTAATATCAACCGCTGAATGAAAAGTCACCCTTTTGTCTTTGATCATGGATATCCCATGATGTATGAAAATGAATTATTGTACAGCAAATCCACCGGCAGTTTCTGAAACTTTAATAAATTTCCTTTGAGGCCTAACTATTGCTTTGGAGAATAATTTTTTTTCCATGCTCGCCATTCATTAGAAAAAAGTACAACAAAATTACCTTCTCTTGATTGTCAGAAAAGCCTCCACTACCTTGCAAATCTTGTTATATGTATTAATGTTTGCGGATTTTTTTTTCAGTTAATTGTATCCCTAAGAGCCCTCTAAAATTTCAAATCAATCCGGTCATGCGTCTCTTTTCGGTTCGATCAGTTGAAAAAAAAAATTAAGAGCACGTTTATTGTTCCATATACATAATTTAATGATAATTGAGATGACAAAAACATTATTTTTCTAACAATTTAGCATTTAAGGGGCTACACCAGTGTGACACTTTCAAAAAATCGATTTTTTCCCCTCTTTCGACAGTTCATATTTTCAGGAATATCCTGTAAACATTTCCAGGCCTATCTGTATCATTGTGTCTTGCTAAAATCGATGGTTAAATCTTTAAATGCGTTTTTCTCAGAATGATATTTTTCAAATTTGCTGCCATTGTAACTCAAAGAGTAATTATCCGATTGACTTGAAATTTTAACTGAGTACTCTTGAACATATTCACTCTACAATGACATAGGATATTTTTGATTGGATGAAAATTGACGATTTGGCGTTGAAAAAAACGACCATTTTATAGGCACGAAAACAGACGTTTTTTTTCACAACTACGCCATTTTGTTCGATTTTGATATTTTCCGAAAATCCTACGTCATTGTACAGGAAATACCTTCCAGTTTAACGACTTTTTTTCTTTTTCCGTTTCAGCTACTCAATCGGCCCGAATCATGTCAGCAGTGGAGAAACTTTTTTTTGTAAATTATGTAATATAGGTCAAATATAGCCAAATATCGTCTTAATTTTCCGAAACATTTAATTGAGTACTTTTCTTCCAGAAAAATCCCAAAAATCACCCAAATTTTTAGCGTTCACACTGGTATAGCCCCTTAATACTCATCAAATTTTGAGAAAAAAACCTCAAATAATTTTTTTTTTCGAAATAAAAAAAATGTATGAATTTTCTACCGCCAGCATTATCAGTACCAAAAGCGTACCACGTGGAGATTTTCAAATGAGGAAAATTTTCAAATGAAATTTTTTGTGTCATTTTCCTTACATTTTTGGATCGAATACTCAACCCTTCCTTGACGCACTTCTATTTGGCGACGACTTCGACGCACTGGGTCATTTTAACCCGGATAGTACTTCATCCACTTGCCCTTAACAACCCATCGGTCGGCTCTTATTGAAACAAATTCGGGATACACTTTAAACGTTTCTTAATACGTCTGCATAATTAAAATTCGGAAAATGTAAAATTGAATTGTTGTAGAAAATGATTGAACACGTTCGTTTATGGAAAAGTGAGCATTTTATTTCAAATTTGTGCGGGTCAACATTACCCAGTATGTCAAGGAAGGGTTAACAAATTGCCGCATTTGAAAGCTATTTCTATTTGATAAGGGTTTCTACAAGTGCAACTGTTTTTCCAGTCATACCGTAAGCGTATGACCGCTTTCAGTGCTATTTATTCCATGGACATCAGTTTCATTAAAATCGAAGGCGGGCACCAAAGTGGCGTTCCCTGTTAGAATCGACGAAAGGGCATGAACGGAAAAACAAAAGTATGCGCAAAGATAAAAGAGGACGATGTCACGTCTCCGTAAACGTTTCATGTTTTGTTTAATAATATCAATAATTGGGATTTTATTAACGGGTTTAACTTTCATTATTTACCGACAAATTCGTAGCCTCGTGTCTCTGTGCGGTGTCGGGTATGGAAACGCCGATAGTAAGACCGGATGTACCCGATCGAATTCCGCTGATCGAGCATCGCCTGATCCGCGGAGTTCGACCGTGGAACTTCGGGAGCGAGCGACTTTCCGTGTACGTTGTCAAAAACCGCCACCGGAGCGACCACTTCAGGAGCGAGCAGCTTTCCGTGGACGTTGTCAAAAACCGCCACCGAAGTGATAGCTACCGAGCTAAAATTGGTCCGGTGGCAGTGAATATTTGTTAGTTCCCATCTAGCCACGGAAGTAACCTGGTGTTGGGGTGTAACTCCGGTCAAAAGCAAGTCATGATCCCTGACTCCCGCGTGTTCACGGTTCCGCGTCCGTCAGTCTTCAGTCGTCAAAGCGGTCTCGCGAGTACCGCGCCCCTTGGTTGTTTCCTGGCCACGGAACCCTACTCGCGCACAAAGCGTTCCGCTGCAACCATAATTCCCTTGCATTTGGGAGGTGGATAGTATCCCCCAGTGAACCCGGTACAGAAGGTGGTTGCACAGGATTGTGAGACTTGTGCGCAGCCGACACCTGTGTGTCGACTGTGTGTGTGTGTGTGTGTGTTTACTCGTTCAGGCATCAACAAATTGTAAGTCAGCTACTATTAATAAATAATAAACCACGTTATAATCGGAAGCATTAAAATATTCTGGCATCCTCCCCTTTATCCTCCCAGAGAACTCGAGCCCGTATGGGACGAGCACAGCAGCCCACAAAATAATAATTTACTCGGGACACCCGGGGTACCGTTCAGTACGTAACAAAATGGTGGCAGCGGTGGGATACTGCTACTGATGGTTCTCTGAGAGGATTGGTGCCAGAATCCCCGCTTGTTCGTTTTATTGTAAGGTTTCCGAATTACAGTGTTCCCTCCGTGTTCGGACTAATTCTTGAATTTATTCCGATAGTATATATTTTTAAATTTCCAAATTTCTCTATTTATTAAAAAAATTCGTAAAGAAATTCATATTCCCTCTTTTGTATTAAATTTAAATTACCTCCCCATTGGCTGTCGAAATCTCTTCGCGACCGGTGATGGTAACTCCAACCCTGCCAGTGGATATGTCCCGAATAATATCCACCTCGATCGAGCATTTGTCTGCCGTCATTAGCAGCATGAATCTCGCGACTCGGTTGGCGGGTATTCTCGATTTTTACGGAAATTCCGCATCGTTGCGGGACTTCCTTCAAAATATCGCGAACGCAGCGGCGTTGATCGAGCCGGCGAGGGAACCAGAATTTATCGCCGGAGTATTAAACAAGTTGCGAGGGTAGGCACATCTCTGTGTCCAGGGAGAAACTATCGCGTCGATCCCGCAGCTAAAATCTATCTTAAAAGAAGGGCTTTCGCGTTTGCGGAATTATGACTACTGTATGTTCGATTTCATGCGACTATCCTTTTATCACAACGCTCTCGTATTGGCAAGTGATCCTATACGACTGTGTGACTCCGTAACTTCCGACACTGAACATCCCCGGTCGGATAATGACTCTCCCGCGAAGAAAATACTAACCATTCGGGCACGACCGCGTAGACCGTTGGCTATCCCTGCGACCAACCCCGGGGTAAAGGAAGGATACCTGCCACGGATTGTGACAGAGGACGGCCTTTACATCGGCGATACGTTGGTCCGTCAAAAGAACGGCGTATGTCACGTGCTCGCGATAAATACGTTAAATCACGACACATAATTGGGCGAGATGAGCTAAGACCTGACCCGCAGAAACTTGAGGCGGTAAAACATGTCCCGAGTCCGAAAACGGCCAAAAATGTTCGGAAATTCCTTGGACTCGCCGGGTAATACCGAAGATTCATTGCAAATTTCTCGGGCCGGGCAAAGCCTCTTTCTGACCTGCTTAAGAAGGGGAAGGGCTTCGCTTGAGGAAAGAAACAGCGCCGCAGTTTCCGGGACTTACGAAAGGCTCTGTGTACGGAACCTGTCTTGCAATATCCCGATTTTGACCGTCTCTTCACACTCACCACGGATGCCTCCGATTATGCAATTGGAGCCGTCCTGGGCCAGGAGCGAGATGGGCTTGATCTACCGATCGCCTATTTTTCTCGCATCCTCTCGCCCGCCGAGGTGAACTATGAGACGACCGAGAAAGAGTGCTTGGCGGTTATTAAGGCTTTAGAGCACTTCCAGCTATATCTGTACGGCCGGAAGTTCAAACTTATCTCCGATCATGAGCCCCTTAAATGGATAGGCACCATGAACGATCCAGGTAAGAGGTTAGTCCGATGGAGATTGAGCCTTCAAAATTACGACTACGAGTTTGTTTATAAACCAGGTCGATTAAATTTGAACGCTGACGCACTCTCCCGGAATCCGATAAATCCGCTGTCCTCGGAGTCAAGCGACTCCGAGTGGAGGGAGGATGCGGCTGTGGTGCTTCCCATCCAAAAGGGGAGACCCAGGGCGCGTTCCGATTACCAGAACCCGACGCCGCCGTCGAAGAACCCGACGTCAGCCTCGACGCAGTGGAACTGAAGGATGCCTCTTCCTCTGGATGTGAGTGCCGTTGCGACCCGTACGCGGCTTAGAACCTCCCGCGCGACCTCGTCGCGGCCGGCCCCGAAATATTCGGAGACATCCGAGGCGAGCTCGGCGGAGGAGGGGCGGCCGATACACCGAATGCACCGGAGTATGTTACCCGCGCCGCTCCTGCCTCCCAAACGACCTTTAAAACGATCATCGTCACCGCCCGTCCGGCCAATGAAGGATTCCCCCGTGCAAACCACGAGCAGTTCAGCCGGATCGCGCGGAAAAGTTACCCCCTCTCTAGTCTCTTACGCGCCCATCACACGATCATAGTAGCGCGTATCCGGAAGCTAGCGACGCTCGGATATCTTCGGAAACAGCCGAGCACGGTCGAAGTTTCCCGACCGCGCCTTCGGCAGCTACACCAATACATGGACGCTGAGCACGTTGTTCATGTGCGGCCAAGCCGAAACGAAGGCTTCGAGGGAAAAAGCAATCTGAGCACGACTCGCGCGTGACGTCACGCGACGGCACGCGCGAAGCTTTTCGATGATTTCAATGCTTATTTAGCTCTTGATTCTTTGAGTTATTAATGTATACAAAAAATCGATTGTCTGTAAAGTCGGTTTACTGACGATAGTTGAACGTGACAACGTCATAACCAAATACTGATGGAATGGTTTCATTTTTCAAAAGAAAATTTTAATTTTATTTGTTCGATAGATATTTTGTATGGATATAGAGAAGGAGTTAAATGGAAATCACAATTGAATTGATCAAGTTACATTTATTTGTACGCATAAATACAATTATGTCAATTTTTATTTATTTTATTTTTTTTACAATGTACATAGTTTTTACAAGTATGAATGTGCTTTTTTATAAAATTCTTCGTTCAGAAAATCATTTTAAATTTACAAAATACTTGAATAAAATTCATTGTTTAAATTCCTACTCGACTGTTAAAATTTAATTTTTTATTTTATTATTTTATAATAATAAATTTTGTATTGACATTATTTCTTTCAGCAAGTAAACTGAATAAAAGTTGTTGTTCAATTAGTTACTTAATTATTTTTGCAAATTTAATTGTAATTTGTTGTAAAAAAGTAATAATTTTGAATAATTTATTATAAGAATAAACTGTGATTAAATTATTGTTCATAAATCTTAAATTAAAAATTAAAAATTTGGAAACATCATTAAAATTTTTGTAACTCTAGCTTTTAAAAAGCCCGCCTCAATGTGTTTGATATAGGAGAAAATTGTTCCCTTTGACGGCTGGCTGGTCCAACCTGTCATTCCAGACACGTTGTTATGATATGTGGAAGATTTAACATTTATGTTTTAATTTTTTGAAATCATAGCTACGCTCGATAATTATTTCGATCGAATAGTAAAGCAATTGATGTTTTACTCATCGTGAAATAGTTCTGTTAACTTATTGTTATAGTTTTGTCAATTATAGCATAACCTACAATCGCTGCACTAGCGGACCGATGCTATTTATTTTAATGATGAAAGCACGAATATTCGACAATATATCACTGAACATATATTTAATATCGAAAGAATCATTACCTTTATCGCCGCAATTATTGTTGCTATAAACAATTGACACCACATTCACTTTTCACTGCACTTCATACTGGACGAAAACATGTAAATGTATTATTGTATAGCAGCTGTCCACGCGGACGCATCGCTCATGGCCTCTGCACACTGCGCGCGATGGGCGACAAACGATGAGCGATATCCAATGAGAGCTCGAGTATGACGGAAATGCTCTATGAGAGTGACGTTGCCATTGGATATCGCTCATCGCTCGTCGCTCGTCGCTCGCAGTGTGCAGAGGCCATCACTCAAGTAGGAGAGAGAGAGATGTCGAACGCTGCCGAACGCGGAGGCCGATTGTGCCTCTTTGTCGCTCGTTCCGCGCTCTTGCTTGTACTTCAAGCCTTAAATGGAACGCCTCAGAGCGAGGTAACGCCGCATGAGTCATGTTTTTTCGTGCGTGCAGCCGGCTCCATCAAATTATAAGACGTTGTCACGTCAAAAAATGTATAGCGCACTCTGATCGCTTATTTTTTTAGTTTCTACGTTAATTTAAAAATAATGATAAATCTAAATTACAACTTATTTATCTTATATAAAATTGGTTACGCTTTACTCACACCCGTCCTTATGCCAAATAAATTATAATTCATACAAGTAAGCGGAAATATATTTATATTCGTGTTATTATATTAATTCTCATACTTTCATCAAGCGATAAAGCATTATCCCCAAATCAAGCCAATTATCCATCCGGCCGCGAATCGTAAGTACCAGAAAGTGCACATATTCTAAAAGCGATGAGATGGTCCCGTTGGTAGCGTTCCTGGCTTCGGTCCGCAGGGGCCCCTAGTGCAAATGTTTCTCCAAATTTTTCATAATTTCTCACATTTTAGTCATTTGAGATTTTCGGAGAAAAAATAATTTAAAACAGATTCAAGTACTGGTCTATTTCCCAAAAACACATTTTTTACTGATAATTCATGATTTCTGAATGAAAAGAAATGAGATTTTCGTAAAAAAAACTTCTTATTATTATTTTTTTCCGGAAACTTCCCTTTTACCTATTACCTGAGTGAACGTCTGCGGAGATATTCGGAGAAAAGTTAAGGTATTCGTTTCGCGGAGGGCCGTTTTTTGTGGGGGCATAAGCAAGGCCTTCTGAATTGTCGGTAAATTACAATTGCGCTTAATGAAAAAATAAGTTACAACGGATTATTATAAAAATAAGTTACAAATTTAGTAGACTGAGACATTTTTACATTTATTTGAAACGTCACGGCTAGGAAAATTCTTCTGCTAGTCACATTTTTCCAAGCTTTACGGGACAACACCACTGGGGCTTCAAAAAATCGATTTTCTGAAAACCATCTAGAAAAATCTAAAATATTTTTAAGATTAAGATGTCGTTGGACCCAGGTAGAAAAAATAATTATTTTCGGAGATATTGAATATTTTGTGGAGCGGTGCAGCGCTTCGTGACGCTCGGGGTCCCGCGCAGCTGCGCGCCTCAGGGTCGGCAGGTATACCGGGCCTTCTCCAGGTCCTGCGGGTCTTTCCCAGGTATTCTTTTGTCTCCCTTCACAAAAACCGGCTATTGTTATAAATATAGTTTCGAAAAAAAGCCATAGGTGGCGATAATTGAAAAATTGTCAAGGCAGGTATAGGGATAGCGTCATAGCGTCAGTTTGCGAATAGAAGCGACGCTACTCGTGTCTAAACGCTCCGAATCGTTTCGTTTATAAATATCGAACGCTCTGAATTATTCTTTGCACATCGAAATGGATAATCCGAAAGTGTACGCGGGGAAAAAGGGAACAAAACGGAGCTATGTGACGAGGAGTCGAACGAAAATTTCGAATCGAAAACCTCCGAACCGTTATAGCTCCGAAAATAGTTCTGCAGAGTATGTGAGCACGTCGGCGAAAAAGTCAAAATCGTCGGACGATTTAGAGGTCGGTGTTACTAACGATTTCGGTTATCGTATAGTACACCTCGTCAATGCATTGAACATTATATCGACGTTAGTGAAGTGCAAAGTGTGTGATCGCGATATAAAGTTTACTGAAAAACATTTGCGCGGATTCGGATTCAAAATCGAGGTCGATTGTGGCCATTGTGAAAAAGTGCAAATCAATTCGTGTCCTATGATTGACAATGCATACGAAATAAATCGTCGGATCGTATTCAATATGCGTCTTCTTGGCGTCGGTTTGAATGGCCTGATAAAGTTTTGTGCATTTATGAACCTACCGCGTCCCATATTTCAGTCTTTCTACGATCGAATCTTAAATTCGATTTCGATTGCCACTAAAGCTGTGAGCACAGTGAGCAAACTAAAGGCTGCACTTGAGGAGGAGACAATTTCGTTGGAAAATGGGGTGGAGGACGGAATTATCGTTTCAGGCGACGGATCGTGGCGTAAGCGCGTTTTCAGCTCGCTTTTCGGCATAGCATCGCTAATCGGCTGGTACACTAAAAAAGTGATCGACGTTATGGTGAAATCGAAATATTGCAAAGCTTGCGAGCATTGGGAAAAAAAAGAAAGCACCGCGGAGTACTGGGAATGAAAAAGTACCCACGACGATGAGTGCCAGGCAAACCATAGCGGCTCCTCCGGAAAAATGGAAGTCGACTCAGCTGTCGAAATGTTTCAACGGTCTGAAGAGCTCTATGGCATAAAATATAAATATTATATTGGTGACGGCGATTCTAAAACGTTTCTGGGCATATCGAATAGCGATTCATACGACGGTTTCAAGATAAAAAAAAAGAGTGCATCGATCATGTCCAAAAACGTATGGGGACGCGCCTCCGCGAAATCGTGAAAAAACTAAAAGGATTGTCTGGCAGAGGAAAGCTCACCGGAAAATTGATTGACGAGTTGAGCACATATTACGGCTTGGCTATTCGGAGGAACAGCGATGATGTTGAAAAAATGAGGAAGGCAATTTGGGCAACTATCAAACATAAAATATCCACAGATAGTGAGCCACAACATGACGATTGCCCAGAGGGAGCCGAGTCGTGGTGTTCGTGGCAGCGAGCGGTCGCAAGCGGTAATATTTCTGAATATCGCCATATGCCGCCTCTTCCTGAGGAAGTATTGGAGGCAATTACGCCAGTCTTCGAAAATTTGAGCAGAGACGATTTGCTGCAGCGTTGTTTGGGCGGCTTCACGCAAAACAACAACGAAAGCTACAACAAATCAGTTTTGGCAATAGCCCCCAAGTGTCAGTCCAGGAGCAAAAAAATCGTCGATATTGCAGCTGATATCGCGGTATTATTATTCAATGATGGCCTGAGAAGCCTCATGGAAGTTTTGGAGACGTTGGGAATAACTATCGGCCCAAATTGTTTCAATTTTTGCGTTGAAACCGACGCAGCGCGGATCGAGCTGGCGGAGCGCTCGCTCACAGACGCTGCAAAAGAGGCAAGAAGAGCCTCTACAAGTTCGAGAAAAGATGCTAGGGACAATGATTTGCTTCTTGAAGGCCAGCTATATGGTGCCGGCATCGCTGATTAAAGGTAAAAATTTTTTTTTCCAATTTATCGCATAAATTAACAAACCTAAAACTTTGAACGCGTTTTTTTCAAAACCACTTTTTTGAGTGCGGCACGCAGCAGAACTCGAGCAACTTTTATCCGGTCGACTTCAAATTTGGACTGCATCGATAAAACTAGATTATCTAAAGAAGTACATAGGATTTTTTCGATATCTCAATAATAAAAAAAGTTATAGCCTATTTTCGACGAGAAATTTTGCTCGAAAATCGTCCTTTAATTTCAAAAGCGTGCCTATTTTTTAATAATCAATATTTTTTCAAATCCCTTCTCTTCAATATATCATATTATTAACGAAAACACTCGGTATTTTTTTTCAGATCGACTTTGAAGAGAGTTCTGCTGCGTGCCGCGAACCACTGCAGAGGCAACAGTACCTGACGCGGGAGCTTCCCCAGCTTCACCATGGGGCGTGAAAAATTTGAATTTTTTTTTTATGTATCTTCAATAAACAACGAATAAAACAAAAAAAATTTTCGAATATCTCTTTTTTTCCCCACATAAAAAAAATTCTTGAAAAATGGCAAAAAACAGGGGGTCACAGTAGTGTTCTGCCTTAACATTAATATTTTCTTTGAACGTTGGGTGACCCTCTCTTTTTATTGTCGTTCCGAAATCTTTAGACTGTTTTACACCTGTGAGCAGTTCATATCAGGCATCTAGAGTTATTTAGTGTGTAAATTATTAGATAGAAATGTGGCCAGCGTGACATGTCCATAAAGCGCCGTATAAATGAGACGATTTTTAGGGCCGTAATTTTTCGTTACAGGATCGGTAACTTGGCTTGAAATTTTACCAGTATACTGGAATGCATTTTTACTTCATTATAGACGAAAATCAGTTAGGTGTAAAATATTTGGATTCGTGAAAGAATACCTCAAGATGAAAAGAAATGAGATTTTCGTAAAAAAAAACTTATTATTATTTTTTTCCGGAAATTTCCATTTTCCCCTATTACCTGAGTGAACGCCTGCGAAGATATTCGGAGAAAAATTAAAGATGAAAAAAAAAAATTAAATTTTCGTAAAAACAACTTATTACATTTTTTTATCCCTCATAATTCTGAGAAATAATGAATTTTCGAAATGTTTGCAATCATTATTTTCCTTAAGGAGTAACACCACGGTAACGGCATGAAACGAAGCGTTTTAGACAAATAATACTTGGGGTAATTATTAAGCATATATTGAAGTATATTGCAAAAAAAATTGATGGAAAAATATTACACAATGGCGGCTCTGCAGCAAATTCTTCTGAGGCATGTTGAACTTAAGGTGCTCTGCGGCACGTAGGATGCCAATTTTAATCTGGAGCCTGTGTGAAGCTCCACGTTTAATGTGAAGCTCCACGTTTAATGTGGAGCGGCACTTGTGCCAATTTTAATCTGGAGAAAATAAAGTTCTTAAATTATATCTATATGAGTGTAGCTAGTGAACCACGTAGAGGATTTGAGAAATATTGGATTTTGAGTAATTGCCGGGTATTTGACTAAAAATGTTCATTTAGACTTAATAAAACAAAATTCTTTTTTTTTTAGATTAAAATTGGCACAGTTATGGACATAACTCCATTAAAAACTCCATAAAAAAATTCCATTACCCATTACATTGTAATGGGCAATGGATTTTTTTACATTACAAAATCGAATGTAATGGGTAATGAAAATTTTTTACATTACAAAATATAAAGTAATGGGTAATGGAATTTTTTTCATTACAAAATCCAATGTATTGAGTAATGGAAATTTTTTACATTACAAAATCCAATGTAATTAGTAATGGAATTTTTTTACATTACAAAATGTAAAGTAATGGGTAATGGAAATTTTTTACATTACAAAATCCAATGTAATGGGTAATGGAAATTTTTTACATTACTAAATATAAAGTAATGGGTAATGGAATTTTTTACATTACAAAATCCAATGTAATGGGTAATGGAAATTTTTTACATTACAAAATCCAATGTAATGAGTATTGGAATTTTTTTACATTACAAAATGTAAAGTAATGGGTAATGAAAACGGTAATGCATTACAAAAAGTAATGCATTATTTACAACCCTGTTCGGAGCAACTCGGATGTTTGCGTAAAAATAATTGGCCGCAAAACTCCGAATTTTTCATATTTGTTCCAATTCATAGAAAAATTTGGAAAAATTTTCCGAAAAAGTTGGAGTTTTTCGAAAAAAAATTGCACTAGGGGCGCGAGATCGGTCCCCGCGCTCAGTACTTCTTTTGTTTAATTATTATTACTGTTAATGCTTATTTGATTAGTTATTTTTATTAGGTATCATTCTTATTTTAATTAGTTATCTTTTAGTGTCGACAAATTTATCGCGCACTCTGACCGCTTATTTTATTAATTTATACGTCAATTTAAATATAAAATAAATCTAAATTACGACTTATTTATCTTCTAGAAAATTGTTTGCGCTTTACTCACACGCGTCCCTATGCCAAATCAATTGTAATTCATAAAAGTAAGCGGAAATATATTTATATTCGTATTATTATATTCATTCTCATATACTTTCATCAAGCGATAAAGCATTATCATAATGTATCCGGCCGCGAATCGTAAGTACCAGAAAGTGCATATATTCTACAAGCGATGAGATGGACACGTTGGTAGCGTTCCTGGCTTCGGTCCGCAGAGGCGCGGGATCGTTTCCCGCACTCAGTGCTTTTTTAAAAATTATTATTACTATAATAGTAATATATTATTATAGTAATTTTTTTCGAATATTTCATCATTCTAATTACGATCACGGGAAAATCTCGGAAATTATATGAAGACTTTAAGGGGGTAACACCACTGTAACGGCCTTACAGGAAGCGTATTTTTTGATATTTTTTTTGGCGGAAGAAAATGTGATAAACAAATAATACTTGCGGTATTTATTGAGCATACATTTAAGTACATTGATAGAAATTTTAATGGGGGTGACGGAGTGGAGCGGAAAGGGGAGGAGGAGCAGGCGAAAAGAAAAGGTAGAAAAACAAATGCGGAGAGACTGCTAAAGGAAAGGAGCGCGAGCCTGGGGGAAATAAATGAAATGTGGAAAAGGAAGAGGGAGCAGATGGAGGAAAGGGAGCAGGAGGAGCGAGAAATATTTCAAAAAAGCAGGAAAGTGCAAAGGTCACCGGAAGAAGGGAGGCAGGAGGAGGAGAGTGTAAAAGAAATGATAAAAGCGATGAGGGAGGAGGTAAGAGGAGACATGGGAGAAGTAAAGGAGAGGGTAAGAAATATCAAGAAGGAATTGGGGAGAATGAGAGGGGAGATGAGACAAGCAGAGGAAAGATGGAGGGAGGAGAAGGAAGCGATGGAGGAGAAAGTGGGGGAAATGGAAAGGAGGATGGAAAGAGTAGAAAGACAAGAGCAGGAAATAGAACGGATAAGTGAGAGGCTAAGGATGCTAGAAGTAGAAAGGGAAAGCAGCAATAGGGGAGGAGAAAGGGAGGAGGGAAGAGAGGGGAAAGAAAGAAGAACAGAGAAAAGGATAAAAGAGATAGAAAGGAAAATGGAAATGAATGAAAGGGAGGACAGAAGAAAGAATCTAATAATAAGGGGAGCAACGAAGGAGGGGACAATAGAAGAAATGGCGGAAAGAATACTAGAACAAATAGGGGTACGTGGCCGGATAGAGAAAGTAAGAGAGGTAGGAAAAGGGACAGGACAGGGAAATGGGACAATGTTAGTGGTCACGATGGAAAATCTGGAAGGAAAAAAAAAAGTAATGATGAAAAAGAAGGAACTAAGGGGAAGGAGAGAGAGAATAAAGGACGACCTAACATGGAAAGAAAGACAGATGTAATGGAGGTTGAGAAGGATAGGGGAGGAGGAAGAAAGAAGAGGAAAAAGAGTAAGGGTAACATATGGTAGGATTGTGGTGGACGGGACCACATGGTTCTGGGACGAACAGGAGGAAAAGCTGAAAGACGGGAGGGGGAAAGAAAGGGAGGCAGGGAGAGCGGAGGGAACTAGGAACGAGGAAAAAGAAGGGAGGAATACGAGAGAAGAAGCAAAAAACGGGTAGGTCGAGGAGAAGGGAGGAAGAGAAAGAGGGGAAAGAAGTAAGAGGAAGGGAAGAACTGGAAGGTAACGTTTTGGAACGTAGCGGGATTAACGAATAAGGACAAGGAATTCCGGAAGGGACTGGAGGAGTGGGAGGTAATAGTAATGATGGAGACATGGGTGGAAAAGCAGGGGTGGGAGAGAATAAAGGAAAGGCTGCCAAAGGGATATACATGGATGACACAGTGGGCAGAGAAAAGAAACAGGAAGGGGCGGGCGAGGGGGGAAAGATAATAGGAGTGAGAGAAGAAATGAAGGCAGAAAGAAGGGCTGGGAGAGGGGAGGAGGAAGGAATAATGCCAGTGAAAGTAGAAACGGAAGAGGGGGCATGGGTAATAGTGGCAGTGTACGTAAACGGGGACATAGAAAGGAAGATAGAGAGATTAAAAGAATACACGGAGACACAAGCAGAAGAAGAAAGGGTGATAATAGGGGGGGACTTCAACGCAAGGACAGGAAAGGAAGGAGGGGTCGGAAGGGACGAGGAGGAGGAGAAGGAGGGGAGGAAGTCGAAGAACAAGAAAATAAACACCGAAGAAAGGAAGCTAATAAAAATGATAGAATAGAAAATATGATAGATAGAGGCAGGATAGGAAATATTTAATGGAAACATAGAGGGAGACGAAGAAGGGGAGTTCACGTACACAGGGGGGAGAGGGGAAACAGTGATTGACTACGTGCTGGGCGATAGGAAGACAAGGGATGGGGTGGAGAGCATGTGGGTGGGGGATAAGGTGGAATCCGATCATTACCCGCTGATAGTGGAAATAAAAAGGGGCAGGAGGGAGAGGAAGAAGCAAAGCAAGAAGGGAAGAACGGTGGGAAGCGGAAGATGGTCGGAAAAGATGAAAGAGGAATATAAGAGGAGAATAGAAAGAATGGAAGTAGAGGGAGGTAATGGACTGGACAGGAGGAAAGAAATAACGGAAAAAATTTAGACAGCGATGAGAGAAAGTGAGGAGGGAGGGGGACGGGAAAAGTGGACGGCAAGGGAAGGATGGTGGGACGAGGAAAGTAGAGAAATGAAAAGGGAGGTTAGAAAGGAACTAAGAAAGTGGAGGAGAAGCGGAGGAATACAGGAGGAGGAAAAGGGAGTACAAGGAACTGTGTGAGAGAAAGAAGGAAGAAGAGAGAGAAAAGATGATAAGGGAGATAGCGGAGGCAAGGACAGAAAAGACAATATGGGAGATAGTGAATAGAGGAAGACGAAGGAGGAAAAGAGTGTGTGAAGAGATAAAAGGGGAGGAGTGGAGAGAGTATTTTACGAAACTATTAGGAGCAACAGAAAGAGGAGAAGGAAGAGGAAGGGAAGGAGGAAGGCGAAGGGACGAGGAGGAAGAAATAAGGGAAAAAGAAATAAGGAAAGCGGTGGAAAAGATTAGGGAGGGAAAAGCGATGGGAGGAGATGGAATACCGAATGAAGCATGGAAAGGGGGAGGAGAGAAAGCGGTTAAATGGGCGGGAGAAATATGCGGAAGGGTATGGAGAGGGGAGGGATGGCCAAAAGAATGGAAAGAGGGAATAATAATACCTATAGTGAAGAAAGGAGAGGGAAAGAGGGTAGAAGAATATAGGGGGGTCACCCTGATGCCGTCGTTGTACAAAATATACACGACAATATTGGCAGGAAGATTAGAGGAGGAGGTGGAAGCAGGAGGGAGCGTACCGCAAAATCAGACGGGCTTCAGGAAAGGAATGGGGACAATAGACAATCTATACACATTGAACTATGTAAGACAGAACATAGGAAGACAGGTAGGGAAGAAAAGGTGGAAACTCGTCGCGATTTTTGTGGATCTAAAGGCGGCGTTCGATTCGATAGATAGGAAGGTATTGTGGGAGGCTCTGGAGAAGAGGGGGATAAGAAAGGGGCTGAGGGAAAGAATAAAGGAGATATACGAGGAAACGAAGAATAGGGTGAGAGCAGGGGGGAGACAGGAGAATGCTTTTGGACGGAAAAGGGAGTAAGGCAGGGGCGTCCGCTAAGCCCGATATTGTTCAACCTTTTGACGACAGATCTGGAGGAGGAGCTGAGAGAGGGAAATTGGGGAGCGGTCAAAATAGGGAAGGAGCGGATATAGACGCTAGCGTACACGGACGACATCGTGGTGATGGCGGAAAGGGAAGAGGAAATGGAAAAGGTAAAAAGAAAGTTAGAAAGGTATTTTGAGGGAAAGAAGTTGGAAGTAAATGTGGGGAAAACAAAAATAATGAGGTTCAGAAAAGGAGGAGGGGGGTTTAAGGAGAAGGAATGGAAATGGAAGGGGGAGAGGATGGAAGAGGTAAAAGAATTTAAATACCTAGGGTATATTTTCAAAAGGAACGGAGGACAGGAGGCGCAAATAAAAGACAGGGTAAAAAAGGCAGGCACGATAATGAGGCAGGTATGGGGGATAGGGAAGAGGAAATGGGGGAACGACGTGGGAAGGAGAGTGTGGCTCTTTGATACGCTGGTATGGACGGTGATGGGATATGGAGCAGAGATATGGGGGTGGAAGGAAAGGGAGACGATGGAAAGGATGCAGGAGCGATACTTAAGATGGGTGTTGGGGTTGGATTGGAGGACACCAGGATACATGGTGAGGGAGGAATTGAAAAGAGATAAGTTAGGGATACGGGCAGGACGAAGGGCATGGAGGTATGAGGAGAAATTGAGTAAAGGGGGGGGGGGGAGTGAGCTGGCAAGAAGATGCTGGCAGGAGATAAAGGAGAGGGAGAGAAGGGGGAGAAGGGAAAGAGTAAAAAGGGAAGAAGAAAGAGAAGAATTCAGGAGAAGAGAGGGAAGGGCGGAGGAGGCAGGACAGGAACAAGAGAATGAGGGATACGAAGGAAAAGAGAGAGAAGAAAGGAAGAGGCAGGAAAAAGAGAGACAGGAAAGGATAGAACAGTCAAGGTACAATAAGTGGTACAGAGAGATAAGGACAGAAGACGTACCGGCGTACATAAAGGCAGGAATGCGCGAGGAGAGATATAGAAGAATTGCGAGGTTTACATTAGGGAATGAAATGCGGGAAGGAAGGTATTGGGAAACAGAGGAAGATAGTACGTGCAGAGTGTGCGGAGAGGAAGTGGAAACGTGGGAGCACGTGATAGACAGGTGCAGAGGAGGGACAGGAGAGGAAAGAGGAATAGGGGAATGGATAAGAGAAATACTGGATGAAGGAGGAGGAGGAGAAGAATGGATGAAGAGATTGGAGAAGACTAGGAGAGAACGGGGAAGGGAGCTAGGCAGGGAAGGGAACGAAGAGGAAGAGGAATGAAAGAGGAATGGAGTGAAAGAGGAAAACGGCAGTCGGAAAGGCAAGGGGAGAGGAGAGGGAGAGAGAGATAGGCTAAGGAAAATAGAATAAAGCGGAGCGGAAGAGCGGAATAGTTTGTAAGAGCGAGCGAATAATGTTAAGTAGTTTTAAGTAGTATAAGTGGAAATGGAATATTGTACGGAAGCCCATTGTAACCCCGAGGGGATCAATAAACATTACATACATACATTTGAGTATATTGGTATAAATTTTTATCCGAAAATATTACAAAAGGGCGACACTGCAGGAATTCTTCTAAAGCATGTCGAACCTTCGCGGCACGCAGTATAGATGTACCAATTATAATCTAAAAAAAAAGAATTTTGTTTAATTAAGTCTACATGAGTGTAGCTACTGAACCACGTATGGGATTTTCGATAAGTTAATTTAAACAATATTTGATAACAAATAACTGTCTTTAAAAAAAATTGAACTTTTTCAGTCAAATACTCGGCAATTACTCAAAAATCAATATTTCTAAAATCCCCTACGTGATTCACTAGCTACACTCATCTAGATTTAATTTAAGACAAATTATTTTGTCCAGATTAAAATTGGTTCAAGTTATACTGTGTGCCGTAGAGCACCTTAAGTTCAACATGCGTCGGAAGAATTTGCTGCAGTGTAGCCATTTTGTAATATTTTCCCATAAAATTTTTTTGCAATACACTTTAATATATACTTTAATATATTAATATAATTACCCCAAGTATTATTTGTCTAAAACGCTTCGTGGCAGGCCGTTACAGTGGTGTTACCTCTTAAGAAAAATAATGTTTGCAAAAATTTCGGAAATTAATTATTTCTCAGAATTATGAGAGATAAAAAAATGTAATAAGTTTTTTTACGAAAATCTCTTTTTTCATCTATAACTTTTCTCCGCATATCTCCGCAGCCGTTCACTCAATAGGAAAAAGAAAAAGTTCCGGAAAAAAAATAAAAACAAGTTTTTTAACGAAAATCTCATTTTTTTTCATCTTTAAATTTTCTCCGAATATCTCCGTAGCCGTTCACTCAGGTCATAGGAAAAAGAGAAATTTCCGGGGAAAAAATGAGAAATCATGAATTTTCAATTAAAAAAAATGTGTTTTTGGGAAATAGACCAGCACTTGTATCTGTTTTAAATCATGTTTTCTCCGAAAATCTCAAATATGACTAAAATATGAGAAATTATGAAAAAATTGAAGAAAAATTTACACTAGGGGCCCCCGCGGACCGAAGCCAGGAACACTACCAACGGGATCATCTCATCGCTTGTAGAATATGTGCACTTTCTGGTAATTACGATTCGCGGCCGGATGGATGATTGGCTTGTTTTTGGGGATAATGCTTTATCGCTTGTTGAAAGTATGAGAATTAATATAATAATACGAATATAAATATATTTCCGCTTACTTTTATGAATTATAATTTATTGGGCATAAGAACGGGTGTGAGTAAAGCGTAACCAATTTTATATAGGATAAATAAGTTGTAATTTAGATTTATCATTATATTGAAATTAACGTATAAACTAAAAAAACAAGCGATCAGAGTGCGCTATACAGTTTTTTGTATACATTAATCAAGAACTAAATAAGCATTGAAATCATTTAAAAGCTTTGCGCGTGCCGTCGGGTGACGTCACGCGCGAGTCGTGCTCAGAGTGCTTTTTCCCTCGAAGCCTTTGTTTCGGCTTGGCCGCACATGAACAACGTGCTCAGCGTCCATGTATTGGTGTAGCTGCCGAAGGCGCGGTCGGGAAACTTCGACCGTGCTGGGCTCTTTCCGAAGATGTCCGAGCGTCGCTCGCTCACGGACACGCCGTACTGTGATTGTGTGATGGGCGCGTAAGAGACTAGAGAGGGGGTAACTTTTACGCGCGATCTGGCGGCACTGATCACAAGTGACCCCTCCCGGTCGTACGGAAGACAGCACCCCCGTAGATGAAATGACAATCTCTCTGATAAAGACATCACCGTCCTTGACCCTTTACAATACTCGATTGCGAAATTTGACGAGTCGCTACAACAACTCGAGAATATATTTCACAAGACCGATGACCTCCCTCTAGGCAAGGAAGAAATATTGCTCCCGGGCCATATCTCGGAGGGAGAGAAAATAGACGAGGAGGTCCAAGGCGTCTTGAACGAGTTGGACCCCTTTGACGAGGACGGATGCGGACCTCAGTCGTCGCATATCACGGCTATCTGAAAGATTTCAGCCAGCCAGTGATGAGGAGCTCCTGAAAAGGACTAGTCAGCTCGCTCCCTACGCGCTGAAGTGGACCGAGGGGGCCAGCGAAGCGGACGACGAGAGCGAGGCTATGGAACTCCCTGTAGTAGCGTCTACAGTTTTGCACGACTCTGCTAGAGAGAAAGCCACGGCCCGTGCAGGCCCGCCTCTGTCCTCTCCACAGGCAGCGTCGGCACTGCTTGATCGGCTATTCTCCGAGCGAGACAGGGCGATGCCTCCGCCGGAGATATCCCTTAACCCGACGCACGCTCCCATCTCGTGTGCGGTGGAGAGTACAAGCGGTACGGGTGAGCCGGTCGAGCCCCCGATGTCCTTTCTTCCTCTTCAAACACCGACGATCTTTGCGTCGCCTGCTGGGGCTACGAAGCTGTCCCCTGTGCAAGAGGGAGGGAGCGAGGTTTCCCCAAAACCCCCAGCGACCGTCATTGCCGACATCATCACTGCGCTTCAGCCTGTTGGACCCCTCGACGCACCTTGCGAAAAGGGAGATCGCAACCGAAGGGGCATATAATTGATTTTCCCGAAAAATCGAGGGGCCGAAGTCCCAGATTATTGGTGATCGTGACTGCCTTACGGGCAGGCGCGATAACTATGTCCACTTCGCTTCCGCCGACGGCGAGCTGGTACCCCGATTGGAAAATTATTATCCGATCAGGTGGCCGTCACCGAATACAGTCGACATAAAGTGTATACGATCATCGTGAAGCTCCGTTAGGGGCCATTCATAAAACACGTGTCGCAGTGAGGGGTTGGGGGGGGGGGGTTAGGCAAATCGTCACACTTTGTCACAGGGAGGTGGAAGGGGGGTCAAGCAAAAGTCACGAGACGCTATAAGCATATTAAACCTGGAAAAGGGTGACACTGAGACGCTGAACATTTCCCGTACTGCCCACCCAAAGTTCCGACTACGAGGAAGTCGCAACTTCTCTGATATCGATTGTTTTTGTGAGGTTTTTTAGGCCACTTCTAGAGCCCCCCTCGCCCATGGAGATATGTGGTGAGGTTCTTGGCTACACCCCCCCCCCCCCCCCAACAACACGTGTATTTTTTTAATAAGAAATGTCAGACAGAAGTGTCAGAGAGTGCGGTATTGTATTATGAAAAACGAAATAATAGTACAGTCTTGCTGTCGCCGAAAAACCCCGTAATCGGAAAAAATTAGAAGAAGGCCAGTTTTTTAACAATTATTCTGTAGGTGCCACGGGTGCTAAATCTTAGTTTGCCCAAAAATCGGGGTGTAGAGTTTTTTTTAGGGGTTAAAGGGGGATGAAAGTTGATCAATGCCAAACTACAACCCCTACGAGGTCGGCGCCGTGAGACCAAATGTTCAGAAAAATCCAGGCTTTATTTTTGTCCACAGCGTCAAAGTCAGGGAAGCTCATTATGGGGGTGAAAAAGTGGCCTGAAATTTTGAAAGATCAGTTTTACAGGGTGTCCAATAGGAAGGTGCTAAAACTAAATAAGTGTCTCTTCCCTCCATGAATTCAATAGGGGTCCCTTTTTCTAAGGCGCATACCTGAGGCCCCGCAGTTTTATTCCAGCCGTGGTTGAAGCAAGTACGCGCGCGTCAAAATGAGTGAGCTCACCACGGAAGAAAAAGTATATCTTATTGAGTGCTTCTTCTCGAGGGGAAAAATTTATAGTAATGCGTATAGAGGGTTTCGTACTAAGTTTGGAACTCATAGAGTTGCCAGCGAAAACACTCTGAAAAGGTAAGAATTGAATATTTATTCATATTCATCTATCACAGAACTTGTGTTTCAATTCAATTAAACTGCATTGAAGTAAGTTTACGTTAATTTTTGTAGGATAATCGATAGCTTCGTGAAGTATGGTACACACCAGGACCGTAGACACGAGTTGCCAGGTCCATCTGTTACGGTGACTACACCAGAGAAGATCAACGAAGTTGAGAATTATTTCAAACGAAATCCAAATGATTCGATTCGGAAAGCTGCTCAAGCATTAAAAATAACCAAATCATCATTACATAACATTTTGAAATATTTTTTAAAGTTTCATCCGTATAAAATAAGCACTCATCAATTGTTAACTGAACATGCCATGATGAAACGCATCGAATTTTGTAACACTATTACGGGAATGTTCGAAGCCGAAGAACTTAATGAGAAATTGATTATTTATTCGGATATAGGACATTTTTGGATGAATGGATACGTAAACAAGCAAAATTACCGGTTTTGGGGAACGGAAAATCCCAACATAGCGCTAGCAAAGTCTCTTCATCCACAGAAAGTAACGGCATGGGCAGCGATTTCAGTAAAAGGAATTTATTTGCAATTCTTGGAATCTACGGTAACAGGAGAGTTCCAAACAGCTTTTGGAAACGAAATTCTTCCCTTATGCAAAAAAGAGGGGACTGGTTAAAATGTTTTACTTCATCCATGATGGAGCGACGCCGCACCGGACTCATGAGGTGTTTGAAGCTATTCATCGCGTATATGGGACTCGAGTAATCGGTCTGGGGTACCCCAAATTTGCACAAGGGGGACTAGAATGGCCTCCGTACTCACCGGACCTGAACCCTTGTGGGGTTACATTAAAGATCATTGTTACGCTAAAAACCCCAGCACAATTGAAGAACTGATCGCGGCCATCCAGGAAGTGGTTCGCGGCATTACGAACGATATGTTGGACACAGTTTTTCACAGTTTTTAAAAGAGAATTGATTTTTGTGCACAATCTAACGGTTCGCACTTCGAAAATATCTATCATTAATCACTGTACTTTTTCGTTATTTTTATAAGATGTAATAAATCGACATAAAAAATATTTGACTGGGTTTTATTTATGTGCGTTTAAAACTGCAGAGTTTCCTCTATTTAAAGCAATTTGGCTTTTCTGATTCTGTGCACGTATTTTAAAATGACAGTCGATTAGTTTCAGCAGCTTCCTATTGGACACGCTGTAATTAAATAACTCTTTGGGAAAAATTCGTACAATTTTTGCTTAAATGGAAATCTTGTAGCCCTTGAAAAGACGCATCGATCGAGTATTTGATCATCCCTCTTCGATAATATCTTCATCCCTAAAAAATTGTTGATATATTTTTAAAAATTCGTTTATTTTATAACTAAAAAACAATTGAATTTTCGAGTATGGTTGAAATGTATGGAATGTAGAAAATAATCTTCTTTATATTTTCGTTTTTATGGACTACCCTTGAATTTTGCTTTTGCCAACGCCTTTCGGGAGTTGAAAATTCAAAATGAAATTCTGGGAAAACTATTGACCGTATGAATTCACCGCCGTGAGACTATTTTTAGCCTGAACCTGCCGCTACATTTTTGTCCACAGCGCCAAACTCGTATCTCTTTATTTTCGATTTCTAAAAGTGGGGTAACGTACCAAAAATCAGTATTTTGAGAATAACTGTTCGAGAAATTTGTTTCGAACTCCATTCAAATGAAAAAGTTGTTTTCAAATGAAAAGATTGGGTACAAAATCATCTCTTAACTTCAAAAGTACCTCCCCCCATAACGCATGACGAAATACTCTGAAAGTTTTGTTTTCGTGACTACTCAAAAACGATTAGTTTAACCGGTGCCATTCGAATGTACGAAATGTAGGGATTGATATTCTCTACATTTTCGTTCATATAAATAACCCTCGAATTTAGCCATATTTTCATCCGTTACCGAAAATAAAAATATTTTTATCTTTTGCCGGAAAAGTTTTGACTGTATCAACATTTTTTGTCTCACGGCGCCGAGCTCCTAGGGTTTTAGTTTGGCATCAATCCAATCCCATCCCCCTTCATCGTCTAAAAAAACCCTACGTCCCAATTTTTAGGCAAACTTGGATTTAGCACACCCGGAACCTACAAAATCACCGGTCGAAAAACTAGCTTTCTTTTAATTTTTTTCTGATTTCAACGAACAGCACGACTGTACTGAGTATGTGGTCAGTATATTTGAATAGCATTGTCCGCGCAATAACACAAAAAAATACACGTGATATGTCACAACACCCTCTTCGCACCCCCTACCCCTAGCGTGATCAATCGTGATGTTATCCAACCCCCCCCCCCCCTATTTGAGCCTTACGTGATTAAGGGGTTAGACCACTCTAGGGACCGAAAAATAGGCTTTCTGAGGATTTTTTTCGTTAGAAAAACTACAAAATAAATCGAGATTACAGCAAAGGGTGTTTATCATACATATCAGTGACTGTATACAATAATTTTTTTGAAGCGGTCAAGTTCAAAATGGCGGCGAGTCGAGAACAGTACTACTATCAGCCTGGTCTCGCTCTCAACGTGTCGGTCCTCGCTCCGATACTACAGGCGGAAGGAACGGAGGACTTGCTGACTCCTGTGTCCACCCGACGTGATGACCCAGGTTGTTCGAAGGGACATGATCCGAGCGCCCTTTCTGCGGGCGAGTCTCTGCGCGCCATCGATAGATGAACGTACGACATCGGAAAACACCGGACTATCGACAATATTTCTAATCTCTCGATACAGAAAAAAAACTAACATACTTAGGTTTAAAATTATAACCGTCGACGAGGATGTCGACTATTCTCAAGGGGGGGGGGGGGTCACGTCTTCGTAAACTTTTAATGTTTTGTTTAATAATATAAATAATTGAGTTTTTATTAACGGGTTTAACTTTCATTATTTTCCGACGACCTCGTCACCTCGTGTCTCTGTACGGTGTCGGTTGTGAAAACGCCGGTAGTGAGACCGGATGTACCCGATCGAATTCCGCTGATCGAGCATCGCCTGATCCGCGGAGTTCGACTGTGGAACTTCGAGAGCGAGCGACTTTCCGTGGACGTTGTCAAAAACACCCAACGGAGTGTAAGCTACCGAGCTAACATCGGTTCGGTGGCGGTGAATATTTGTTAGTTCCCATCTAGCCACGGAAGTAAGCTGGTGTTTGGGTTTAACTCCGGTCGAAAGCAAGTCGTGATCCCTGACTCCCGCGTCTTCACGGGTTCGCGTCCGTCAGTTTTCGGTCGCCAAAACGGTCGAGCGAGTACCGCGTCCCTTGGTTGTTTCCTGGGCACGGGACCTCAACTCGCGCACAGAGCGTTCCGCGGCAACCATAATTCCCTTGCATTTGGGAGATGGATAGTATCCCCCAGTGAATCCCTATGTATCGCTACAAGTTCTTTATTGTTAAAATTAGTGTGTGTGTGTGTGCGCGCGCGTGTGTGTGTGTGTGTGTGTGTGTGTGCGTCCGTGCGTGCGTGCGTGCGTGCGTGCGTGCGTGTGTGTGTGTGTGTGTGTGCGTGCGTGCGTGCGTGCGTGTTTACTCGTTCAGGCATCAACAAACTATAAGTCGGCTACTATTAATAAATAATAAACCACGTTACAATCGGAAGCATTAAAGTATTCTGGCATCCTCCCCTTTATCCTCCCAGAGAACTGGGGCCCGTATGGGACGAGCAGAGCAGCCCACAAAATAATAATTTACTCGCGAAACCCGGGGTACCGTTCGGTACGTAATAACGAGAGAGAAGATAGATGTTTATTAATGAGAGATAGGCGATAGGAAATGCTCATTAAATAAAAGAGAACGAAAGTGCAACAAATAGGGATCGACGACATCCGAAAAAACAAGTCACGCTCAGTCGCGCGGCTCGGCTCACGCTCGGAACTTGCGTACCCAAGATGACAGAAATCAATAGCAGACAATACGCGAACCGTCAAATTGGCCGTGCAAGCAAGACAGATGCCTATCTACTTGCCGTCATCTGCTACGTTTCTCGCGCTCAGGCGCAGCCCTCGAGTGGCGTCATCGTCAAGGGCCGACTGCAGCCCTATACAACAATCCTTCGAACGCCAAAATTCGAATCGCCCCCATTCAAGAACTATTTGAAGGAGACAAAAAAGCCTTGACAGGTATACTCGGGGTACCCGGCTGAACCCGCCAGTTCCGGGTGTACAGGTTATTGTGAATCACCCTGTTTATATATAACTATATACAATATTTTCTATATGTTGTATATATATTTTTTTACAAGTATACAAAGTGTACAAAAAAATATACGAGGAACCAATATAAGAAGAATGGATCGAGCGTTTGAAGTGTAAAGATTGGTGGCATGAGAAATGCACCGCTCATACAAATGTGGGCAACTTTATCGACCCCCGTACGTACTCTTGAACGCCCGTATGTCTAAGAGTTCGCAAATCCCGTTTCGTAGTTGTTAGTTTGTTACTCTAAAAAAAATAAGATTCCCAATTGTCGTTCATAATTTAATAGAATACTAGACATTCTTTCAATTAAAACAACAACTGATTCGTAAAATGTATTTGTTTGTTTTTTTCACCGCTTTGAAGCTTAGCTGTGTACTCCTCTACCAGCTTACCCTAATGATTGGACTGAAGGTGATGATGGTTGAAATGACGTTGACGAGGTGTGAAGTGATATGACACTATCGGATTTATCCATTAATTCTCTCTTTATGTTTGACACACTTGCTCTTGATAGCTCCACATGTCCTTCTACTTTAAAGTCATTATGGGGTTCAGTTATCATGTTACCACCGAGCAAAATTTTTCCTGGACCTTTATAACCTCTTTGCTAATCATCCTGTGCAGTTTAAATACGATCCACAGTACCGGTTTTAGAAAAAAAAATCGGTAACTCGACGTATTTCGTGAGCTAATTACATTACGCTTATGGAAAACTCCCGACTATTTTTTCGTCCATTACAGTGTTGTGTCCGCAAACTTGTGCAATACAACAAGTATTTGCGCAACTGCGAGAGTTCCACTTTGTTGCCCTCCTTGCGAGAGTTACACTTTCGCCAAAATGCAAACGTCAAAACGACACTTTGCGACACATCCTGACCAAGCATCTTATGATGCTTGATCTGGGGCAAATTACGACAATCAGAGTCGACAATTAAGAGAAGACACCAGGGAACAGACAGTCCTTGGTTGGCTTTTGAACGGTTCGGTCCTAAGGTACGACCGACACACTGTAAATTCAATTATAAGACCAGCCCAGTAATAAACTTATATTCCTATTCAACGAACTTGAGTTCCAACTCTTAATTTCGCAACGATCCCAAAATACCCATCCCGGGTTCTCGAGCCGGGGATACAACATTGGTGGCAGCGGTGGGATCTGCCGAAAAGTTCGTTCCTTGTGTGTGGACACGCACAACAACCACTCAAGCACCTTAAGCGAGTGACCGAGTCAACTCGTGTGCTGGAGTGAGACATCCCGACCGAGTCGGAAGAGGAATCCAGAGGAAAGGCTACAGCCAAGCAGAGCCAATCCCAGAAAACCCGGATCCCGAGGATCAACGGAAGAAGGACTCAACAATTAGAAAAATCGTACCCAGAAGCAGAGTACGAAACGAAGGAACGAAGACCAGGACGATCAGAAGATCATCTATCAGCATGCATCTTGCGATCATCTACCTGTAAGTGACGGAACATTTATTAAGTAAACTCCTCCAAAGCCAGAGAATTCGTCTATGTCGGACGAAGAAAAAGCAGACCGGTATCGATTGCCCGGGAGAGACGAACTATCGCGATCGTTAGATTCGTTTTTTAACACTGTCGTAAGTTACGACGGTGAGAGTGATTTAGGCCGAAAGCGTCGTAGGGAAAATCCAAGCACCGAAAAACTAGATTTGACTCCCGTAACGTACGCGAAATATTTAAATCCGAAGCGTCAGCATAATCAGCCTTCGGAACACAATTCGTCAGACGCGTCGTCCAGTGCTGACGAAGCATTTAATCCCGTTGAAACCGAAAGAAATCGCGAATTAAATCACCAAGATTTTACGCTATTAAACCAACGGACAGTAACAATGGCCGAACACGATGACTATATGTCAATGAAAGAGGCTCGAATGAGCATCCCCGTATTCGACGCATCAAAACCGGAAGCCGTTACAGATTTTATACGAGCAATAAAATACGCGTCAACTCGAGTCCGTCCCGAAAATGTCGCGGATTTATTACAAGCTATATTGCATCTCAAATTACAAGGCAAAGCCGCGGCGGACGTGCGTTACAAAAACATAGAGACGTTCGACGATTTGCTGACGTTATTAAAATCACTGTACGAGGCGAAGCGAACAGTCCCTGCGCTACAAATCGAATTCAATTCCTGTAGACAAAAACATGACGAGACTGTACAAGCTTACGCAAACCGCGTCGAATCTATAATGATGGATTTAATCAAGGGTTGCACGCCCATGGTCCATTCCGAAATTGGTAGACAAGCAATCGAACAGCTAATTAGGCATTTTGCCCTAAACAATTTCGAACACGGACTTCGCAAGGACCTGCAGATAATGGTCAGGTCACGCGGGTACCACGATCTAGGAGAAGCAATCCGCGGAGCAATCGAAGAGGAAAAATCGGTCGAAGGAACAAAAACTATCGCGAAGAGCGTTTCCCACAGTAGTGGACAGTCCGCGCCGTCACACGCCCACGAGGGGCGAAAATCGTTCCCGTTTCAAAGGCCCGCGTCGCATCAGGCGCAAACACAAGCGCGTTATAGCTTGCCAGTGCCAACGAAAACAATAAATCAAGCAGAAATAATTTGCAATTATTGCAAAAAACCGGGTCACAGATACAACGACTATAGACGACGGCCAGGATGGCAAGGCCCGAGTTACCAGCAGAAGCGTTACAATTACGCACCAAACAATAAGTTCCCAAGAAAACAAAATGAGTATAGGCCAAATGAAAAAAACCAAGAAAATGCGCCCAAAAGAACAGTCAGTTCATTAGCAGTCGGCGTTCTCTCAATAGAGAAAGAAACAAAATGCGTTCAAGTGAACGAGAAAAAATATTCGCAAAGAAGAATAATGGACATTCTACTCGGAAAGCCATATGTACACAATGACAAGGCGCCGAGAAGAATTTACCACGTCAGCGCTCAGCTGCCGCGAGTATACGCCAGTGACCTACATATAGCGTCAAAGCAGGCTCGCGACAAAATGCTGACGCTCCGTTGTGACACAGGGGCCCAGTGCAGCATACTAGAAGGAAAAATGATAGAAATTCGAGGGCACAAAATACCGTTTGTACACGGCACAAAATATTTAAAAATACCCGCCCGCTCAGAATGTATTGTGCAGGCGAGGACGAAGGAAAAAGGCCAAGGATTTACAAGGGAACAAAAAATCCAAAAGGGAATCACGATGGGAAAGGCCATCGTGAAGGCAGAGGCAAACACTTGCCCTGTAATAATAATGAATGTGCTCGAGAAAGAGCAAATTATTAAAAGACCTACGGTCGAGCTGGAAAAAATGGAAATCGACAAGGTTAGCCTGGGAAAAGAAAACTGTGACAAACAGAAGAAAGAAGAGGAAACTCAAGAAGACGCCGGAAAAAACGCGGAAATACGAAAGAAAAGGATGGAAAAATTATGACGCGAGGTTAAGGGGAACTCGCATTTGAACACAGAAGAAGAAGAAATTTTGCGAGAAATCTGCGAGGAATTCCCCGACGTATTTCATCTCGAAGGAGAACTACTAGGTTGTACGAAAGCAGTCGAGCATCGGATACCGCTCAAGGACGGGGTAATGCCGATAAAGGTGCGACCTTATCGACTGCCGGAGGAGCACAAAAAAGAAATTCAACGACAGGCACAAAAAATGCTAGATGAGGATATAATCCGCCCCAGCACGAGCCCATGGAATGCCCCTTTGCTCGTCGTGCCGAAAAAACCAGATGCGGACGGAATAGTCCAAAAAAGGGTGGTCGTTGACTTCCGGAAATTAAACGAGGCTACAGAAGGCGACTCTTATCCACTGCCCAATATCGCAGAGATACTGGACCAGTTGGGAAAGGCAAAATACTTCACGACCCTTGACCTCGTTTCGGGATTTCATCAAATCCCAATGGCAGAGGAAGATAAACCGAAAACGGCTTTTTCAACGCCGCTAGGGCATTACGAGTATAATCGAATGCCATTTGGTTTAAAAAATGCACCTCCTACGTTCCAAAGATTAATGGACGCAGTATTGGCCGGTTTGCAGGGCCTAAAATGCTACGTATATTTGGACGATATTGTCATACACGGAGCCTCACTTGCCGAGCACGACAAGCGGTTACGTGAAGTGCTGACGCGGCTAAGAGAGGCTAATTTAAAAATACAACCCAAGAAATGCGAATTTATGCGAAAGGAAACGCAATATCTCGGTCATATTATAACAGAAGTCGGTGTGAAACCTGACCCTGAAAAACTAAAAGCGGTAAAAAATTTCCCAATACCGAGAAATGTAAAAGAAATACAATCATTCCTGGGACTATCCGGTTACTACCGCCGATTCATTAAAGATTTTTCCAAGATCGCTAAACCAATGACGAATTTGATCAAAAAGGGTGTGAAATTCGAATGGTCCGAATTATGCCAAAGCTCATTTGACCGTTTAAGGGAAGCCCTGATCACGGCGCCCATACTCCAGTATCCCGATTTCACGAAACCGTTTATCGTGACCACGGATGCCTCGGATAGGGCAATTGGTGCAATCCTGTCTCAAGGGAAAATTGGAGAGGATTTACCCATATGCTATGCAAGCCGAACTCTCAACAAAGCCGAAACTAATTATTCGACTACAGAGAAGGAACTGCTTGCAATCGTATGGGCAGTACATCAATTTCGACCGTATATTTATGGCACAAAATTCACCATAATTACGGATCACAAACCATTGACATGGTTATTCAGCGTAAAGGATCCAGGATCAAGGCTTATGAGATGGCGAATAAAATTGGAGGAATATAACTATAAGATCCAATATAAAACGGGAAAATCAAACACAAACGCAGATGCGTTAAGCCGCATATATGCCTTGACACGAGCTCAAGCACAAGAGAGAGAAAAAATTACACAAAAGCGCGGTAGTGAAACAGAGAAAAATAATAAAGGAAAAAATATAAGGAAATGCGGTAGCGCGACAGAGACAGAAGATAAAGAAAGAGTGATAGCAACAGGCAAAAGTGAGCAAGAAAAATTAAATAGAGAAAGAGAGAAGACTCCGCGCGGCCGCGCGAGAGAAATAATAAAGGAAGACAGTATGGCCGCCAGCAGTTACGCAAGTGAGAGGGAAGAGACCGAGTCCGACAGTATGGATTCGGACAGTGGCAACCCGAGCAAGAGCGCCCGGGAGAGAGAGCGCAAAAAGAAGGACAGCGCTACGAATATCCGCACAAAGCGGAGAGGCCGAGAATACAACTCTCCGTGCTACGAGGCAGCACGTGGAGGAGAAGCCGCCTGGGGAAGCGCGGCACAGGGGGAATCTCCCCGTGAGTTAAAAGAGTCGCGATGCTCGAGCACGAGCGCGAGCGATGAAGAAGACGGCAGCATTGGCGTATGCACTCCCAGCAAGGAAGACCGAGAGAAGATAATGCAGGAATATCACGATGCCCCTCTAGGTGGGCACCAAGGCATCACACGGACGCTGCAGCGAATACGACAACAGTATGTGTGGCCAGGAATGAAACGAGACGTCACCGCACACATTCAGGAGTGCGACAAATGTCAGCGAAATAAATCAGGAAAAAATGCGAAGGTACCGATGGTCATAACAGACACACCGGGCCGAGCGTTCGAAAAATGTGCTGTCGATATTGTAGGTCCCTTGACTGTTACAGAAAAAGGCAACAAATACATCCTGACTTTCCAGGATTTATTAACAAAATATAGTGCAGCAATTCCGTTAGAAAACCAAGAAGCCAAAACGGTAGCAAAGGCCCTCGTAACGGAAATCATTTGTAAATTGGGTGCCCCGTCCGAAATTCTTTCGGATCAAGGCACAAATTTTCTAAGCAACACATTTAAAGAAATGTGTGATCTCCTACAAATAAAAAAGTTGCAAACCACGGCATACCATCCACAATCGAATGGAGCCCTGGAAAGATCCCACAGGACCCTTGCGGAATACCTGAAAAATTTTGTACGTGAGGATCAAAGGGACTGGGACGAATGGATACCATACGCCATGTTCACATATAATACCACGCCACACACGGCTACAGGTATTACGCCGTATGAATTGGTATTCGGTAAAGAGGCTAAATTACCGACCGCGTTGCGAGAAATACCGAGAGCAACATATTCATACGACGATTATGCAGCAGAATTACGTGAACGCCTGAGGGCGTCATGGCAACAGGCACAACAAAAGCTGAAAAAAGGAAAGGAGAAATCGAAGCATCATTACGATCACACGGCCGGTAAAGTAGAGTACCGCCCGGGTGATAAAGTCCTCCTCTACGACGAGACCGTGAGGAGGGGCAGATCGGCCAAACTTACCCCGAAATGGGTAGGGCCTTACACGGTCCGAAGCCGAGAGGCAGGCGAAACCTACCGTATCGGCCGCGGACGCAAAGAAACACGCGTACACGCGAACCGCCTAAAAAAATATATCACCCACTAGCCATCTCGATGGCCAGCGGGTGGGCGGAGAAAGGGAGGGGGCCGCGGCTCGGCCGCACGAAGCCCCGTCATCAAAAAAAAAAAGAGAATAATGATTAATAGAGGGAGGCCACAGAGGTTCTCCCGCAAGACGCCCTGAAAAGAGGAAGGGAAAAATAAAATGCACAATGCGAACACATATTTAAAAATAAAGAAAGGAAATATATTGTTACATATGTCTATATTATACGTATTTTTCATACATCGTCGTATCAACCGAACACCCAAATGGGGTCCGGTTCCAACCCGGGGGTGGGAAAGAGGGCTGGCAGCCACCACATGGTGGGCCGACTGAGCCACCAACCCTCCTCCAGGCTGTCATAAAAGAGCCGGCATAACCCGAATAAGTCGGCCGGCTCCCAGCCCCACTCCATGGCCTCCACACTCTCAGGGTCCTCGGCCCAGAGTTTTTGTAAATCGGCCCGGACCTGGGCGCGACGGCGGCGAACTCCGACAGCGTGCTGGATAAACAGCCGCCGCCACCACCCTTTCGAGGAGGGACGCGTCCGTTTCGGAGTCCGAGCGGTCTGAAAGGAAAAAGAAACAAAAGAAAATACATCAATAGGAAGACATTTTCAAAAAAAAGGGGAGGGGCTCTACTCACAACAACAAATTCCAGGCCATCCTCCTCAGCCCCGAAGACTACCGTTTCACCCTCATACCGGGAGTAGTCCATAATAATTATCTGAAAAAAGGGGAAGAAAAGTAAAATTACAATAAAATAGTCGTGCAAAAAAGGTATGAAAAGAAAGCAAAGAAGTATAAAAACTTACCGATAAATAGTTGTTTCCTGTCGAAAGTCGAAGTAACACTGAAACGTCGCCGTTCGAGCACTGAACGAGCGACCCGATCAAAGCACGAAAACGCAGAATTGCAGAAAAGGAAGAGCAATAAACTCAGGACTCAGCAACGAGCCCAAATCGAAAGTCTTCAATGAAAAGAATTAAAGAATTCTAAAGATAAAATAATAGGCTTATATGTACATCTATAGAAAGTATCTAACCACGCGAATCATTTTCGCAGGTTACTATCTCTGGCCCCAGGGTCGAGCTCAGGTGAAGCTGATACGCCGGAAAAATCATACCGGATAGAAAAGTTTACGGTCTCACCCGGATTTTTTTATGAGGAAATCGGGACCATGTCAATAACCCGCGACGTGTGGAAACTAGCGGTAAAAATGGATCTAAATGGAATAACGGAACAGGAAGCGCAGATCACAAAAGCTATGAAGAAAATAGTAGACCTATGCGCTCAAGACCTGCGGGCCAACCTACTCTGTCATATGGCGACAAAAACAACGACTCGCATGGTCGATAAAATCAACAACGAACTACAAGCCGCATACGACATAACAGGAATTAAAAAAATTCGTTATCGACGAGGCTTGATAGACGGATTAGGGGGAATAATAAAAGCAATCACAGGAAATATGGACGCACAAGACGCATCCGAAATCAGCAACGAAATAAACAAAATAAATAAAAAGCAAAAAACAGTAGAAGACGCCTTAAAGGGAAATGTGCAAATTTTGAACTCAACAATAGACCTTTTTAATCAATCATCAAACCGTTTGGAAGATAATCAGAAGGTGCTACAAGCTCTCGTGAAACAGATCGAACAACGGGTGGTCAACCAGTACAACGACCAAAACACCCGACAGCAATTGGATGAACGAATAGCGGCTGTAAGCCTCATCGTAGAATCATTACTGAATGACGTACGACAATTAGTTAATTTTTTAATAGGACTCACGAGAGGAATGGTCATCCCAAGCATACTATCTCCAAGACAATTGACAAATTATTTGACTGACGCTTTACCCAATTTGCCAATAGGGCATACGTTCCCTACCGCGATAAACTACGCGCAAATGCCAACATTATTGGAGTTGTCAGAAGTAGGCGCGTATAGTACGAAAACGTACATTGTACTTGTAATAAAAATACCGTTAATTGGCACTGAGGAATATAAAATAAGCAAAGCCTATCCTCTGCCTGCCAAAATAAAAAATCATAGTTATCAATTTGTAGAAATAAAGAATGACCTTGTCGCGGTCGAAGCCACAAGAGAATCTTGCTTACACATAACAAAAAATGATTTAGAAAATTGTAAGGCCGTAGAGTCACATTATTATTGCCGGCCAAAGCAAGCGGCGCGTCCCGCTCATACTTGCGCATCGTGCGAGGTGGCATTGTACATTGCACCTAAAGATAAAAATGCGAATTGCGACCAAAGAATTGCTCAGATAAATAACACTCTAATTATTGCGTTAGAACGCCATGGTAGGTGGCTATACGTCGCACCGGAGCCCGAAACGCTTCTCATCCATTGCGGAAAACAACCAACCGCGCACGCGACCCTTACGGGTGCAGGGACTCTGGCTTTGGACGGAAAATGTTCCGTCACCGCCCCTAGTTTTAGACTAGAAACCGTCGGCGAAATAAGACAGAACGTATACGCCGATTTCCTACCGCAATATAATTTATCATTTTTGTCTACAGATATGAACATACTCGATCATACATCAACAAAAATTGTATTACCGCACGAAATCATAAACGATCCAAAAGAATTAAACAGGATCAGCGAACGCGTAAAAAACATAAAGATTAAGTTAAACAAAGAGTCAAGCGATTCAAACACATATAAACATATAATAGGTAACTATTCGCTAAGCACAATCGCGCCGATAATACTCGGAATAGCCTATGTATGCTATTACCGCATAAAGCGCGCAAGGAAACCAGTCCGCAACGAGGACCACAACAGCGCCGAGCCGGCGCAACCAAGCGAAGCACAGTCAGCAAAAAGAAAGCTGCCCGTGCCCAAATTGACACTAAAAATCAAGCGAAACACAGCAACAACGAGTTCCGTGTAAAATGATCATACGAAAAATGTATTGAAAAAAAATGTATTATAATTATCCGAGAATTATTTTAAGAAAAAATAATAACGATATATATGGGATAATCACACGGGAACATGGATAAAGATTTGTAAACCGAAGGACCAACCATTAATGCAAAACAAATCCCAGGAGAGATTTGATCTTTTAAAGGGGAGGGATGTTGTGTCCGCAAACTTGTGCAATACAACAAGTATTTGCGCAACTGCGAGAGTTCCACTTTGTTGCCCTCCTTGCGAGAGTTACACTTTCGCCAAAATGCAAACGTCAAAACGACACTTTGCGACACATCCTGACCAAGCATCTTATGATGCTTGATCTGGGGCAAATTACGACAATCAGAGTCGACAATTAAGAGAAGACACCAGGGAACAGACAGTCCTTGGTTGGCTTTTGAACGGTTCGGTCCTAAGGTACGACCGACACACTGTAAATTCAATTATAAGACCAGCCCAGTAATAAACTTATATTCCTATTCAACGAACTTGAGTTCCAACTCTTAATTTCGCAACGATCCCAAAATACCCATCCCGGGTTCTCGAGCCGGGGATACAACAACAGTAACAGTAACATCTGCTAAGTGAATGTTACTACGGAGCTGAAAAAATCGGTACGGTTCGACTAATTATCGGACTAACGCTTGGTACCGTGAAAATGAGAATTCACAGTACCTGTAGTATCGTGGCGAGGGAAATAATAGACACGGGCATACGGGAGGTGAGTTTGGTGTTTATTATCTAGTTCGGGTGATACCGCGGCTCGTACACGACTGACTCCTCACTCGTTGTCTTCGTCGGATCATACACACATTTATACCTGTATCTTATATCTCCATGTTCGGCCGCTTTAGTACACTCCCTCCCCGTAATCTTTTTTAAATCCCCTTTACCCACCACCTAAATATTTGAACCCGTACAATTTTTTATTATTAATTCTAAGCCGCTCTGATCGGCGCGGCGTCGGTGTTTGCGGCGGGGTGACTTGCCCCTCTACCTCCCTTTTCTTTTCGTTCGAAGTATTCATTCCTGCTTTAACTATTTGATCTATGTGCTTTTTCCAAATCAAATCGTCCACGTCCATTAGGTACACCATGGAAGATAATTTTTCTCGACTTCTTGCTTGAATCCAACGCGATGGATTTGTTCGATAGTCTTTAACCACAACATTTCTTCCACCCTAAATATTTTTTTGTGGTTTTTCCCCATTTTGCGCCTTTTGCTGCTCGATCTTATTCTCGACTCGGTCTTTCATATTTACTTTGAGTAAATCTAGCTTCGTACGGAACTCGTACTGTAACATTAACCGCGCAGGCGACACGCCTGTCGTACTGTGGGAAGTTGCTCGATACTGCTGCAAAAAATTTGTTATCGCATCTTCTACTGTGCTCCCCGATCGGACGGACCGTTTTAAACTGCGCTCGAACGTTTCAACTGTATTTTCGGCTAACCCGTTGCTTTCGGGGTGGTACGGCAGTGAAAGAGTGTGACGAATGGCGTTTTGGTTCATGAAATTTCGGAACACGTCGCTCGTGAACTGTGTACCATTATCCGTATAAACCTTGTTTGGCAAACCAAATCGTGCAAAGGCTTCCGTAAAGCAGCGAACTGTACGCTCCGCATTTGTTCTTTGTAGGATCCATATTTCCACCCATCTCGAGTGCGCGTCGGTTATTAGGAGGTACATTTTATTAAATAGCGGCCCCGCACAATCAGCGTGCAGACGCTCCCACGGCTTATCGGGCCACGGCCACGCTTGTAATACACTTTTCGGCGGATTGTTCCTGATTTCACCACACGTGTCGCATGATTTTGGAACAAGTTCAAAATCCTCGTCCATATTTGGCCACCAGATATACGATTGCGCCAGGCTTTTCATTCTTGTAATCCCCATGTGGTTTTTGTGTAATTCCTGTAACAACGCTGGCTGTAACGATACTGGCACTATCACCCGATATCCCCATAATAAACATTCGTTAGTTATATGTAATTCGTCTTTCCTTGTTCGATACGCTTTTTCTTCGGGTTCCTCGTTTGCCTTGTCGCTCGGCCAACACATTTGCGTGTACATAATTATTTTCCTTAATACCCTATCTTTACGCGTTCCCTCTTTTATCGATTTCCAATCGATTACCATTTCGTCCGACTGCAGGTAATTTACATATTTTATCGCTTCCGCTTCGGGTGCGGGATTTCCCTTTTCGGTTTTCAGTGGGAGCCTCGATAATGCATCAGCAACTCCGTTTTGTTTCGACATGATGTATACAATTTCATACGTAAATGCTGATAGAAAGAAGGCCCAGCGTTGAAGTCGTGAGGCTGCGATTATCGGAATCGGCTTCTCTCTTCCAAAGATGTGAGTCAACGGTTTGTGATCCGTTTTGAATATGAAAGGGCGTCCATACACGTATATATAGAATTGTGTTACTGCCAAAATGATTGCGCCTGCTTCTCGATCAATCGGGGCCCACGGTCTTTCACTCGCAGTCAGTGTCCGCAGCTTAAATGCTATTGGTTTTTCTACGTTCGCTTGTAATCGATGCGCTAATATGGCTCCCATCCCGACAGCGGAGGCATCTGTGGTTACTATTAACGAAAGATCGGGATTATAATGCATTAAGATTGGCGCGGTGGCAACTGCGCTTTTTACTGCTTCGAACGCCTGGCTGCAACTTCCATTCCATTCAAATTGTATTTTCGTAACTGCTCGTGTAGAGGCTCCAATATCGTTGCCCGGTTATTTAGGAAATGCCCATAAAAATTTACAAGTCCCAAGAACGCTCTTAACTCTGTAAAATTCTTTGGTGGCGGTGCTTTTACGATAGCCTTCACTTTGTCCTCAGTCGTGTGTATTCCCTTGCAATCAATTTTATACCCTAAGTATGTTAAATGAGGTTTGAGAAACTCGCATTTTGCGCGCTCCAGCGTTAAGCCACATTCCTCTAACCGTCGTAGTACCTGCTCTAATCTCTGTAAGTGTTCTATGCCTCTGTCGTGCCCGTTATTAAAATATAATCGAGGAAAAAAACGACCCCGCTAATACCCCCAATCGCCTGTTCCATCATTCGTTGGAACGATCCCGGTCCCGTGGATATACCATACGGTAGTCGGTTGTACTGGAATAACCCGACGTGGGTATTGATTGTGACGATTTTTCGCGACGCCGGATCCAAGGGAATTTGTGCGTATGCTCGTGATAAATCTGGTTTTGTGAACAACTTCCCCCCGTGCAACGTTGCTAATAAATCCTCAATTCTCGGGAGTGGATACCTATCGATCCACGCAAAACGCGATTCACCATGACCTTGAAGTCGCCACATAGCCGTACTCCCCCATTTGCCTTAATGATGGGGACGATGGGTGTTGCCCAATCGCTGAATTTAATCGGTGTTAGCACCCCGTCTTTCGTTAGTTTTCCGATCTCTTGTTGTACTTTGTCCTTCAGTGATAGATGGGCTCCGTCCCCGAAACTAAATGTAACTTTAATTGCCCGAATTTGAAAATGCCTAGTGTCGAAGAGAACACGGCTTGTCTTTTTTTTTAGTAGTGCTAGTAACCCGACGGCCTCTTTTTTACTCTCATACTATTGTGTCGCGGTACTGTTACTTTGTTTTGTTTCGGAAATGCCGGCGGCCAGCGTTCGAATGCTTCTAGCCGCTGTTTTCCGATTGATAAACCATACCCGTCTTTTGTTACAGATATGTATAAATGTTGGACGTCTGAGTCTAATTCTACCCGAACATTTGATAATTTTCCGATCGGTCTAAATAATGAGTTATCATAAAATTTCTTACACACGTTCGTTGGTACTACCTTCCAGTCTGGAAACAATTTCTTTTGCTCGCTCACAGGTATGACCGTATAGCATGCGCCCGTGTCGACTTCTATATCTAATGTGTGCTGTATTACCTTTGCTTTTAATACACTCGGTTTACTGTTTACTTCGGCCCTTAGCATGTGAAACGATTTGAATACATAGCTCTCTCTGTTGTTGTCATCGTCGCTGCCGCTATCTATGTTCCCCTCGCCTACGTTGTCTGGAGATTCGCTGCTGTGAGCCAAGTAAAGCTACTGTTTCGGTCTGCTTGTTGACGGTCCACCACGGCACACTTGCTTCATGTGCCCCCGACGACCACAGTTCTCACAGTTGGACCTATTGTCTCTACATTCTCGTGCGAAGTGTCCCTTCTGGCCACAGCAGTAGCAGGAACTTGAGTCCGGCGGTCCGGTTCTTATCGCGCTGCTCGCCGCTCCCCTCGGATATTCACTATTCCAGTCCCATCTTCCCCGACCTCGCGGTCCTCTTCTTTGGAAAACTGAGTGCGTGGCTTTGCCCATTTTCAATAATTTTTCCTCGTTTACCTTTTCGTATGCGCCACCCTTTGCAGTCAGCCGAGCGCCGTCTGTATCGATGGCCACAGTCCTTGCTTCTGTGAACGTCCTTGGTCTGGCCTTCAGGACCTCAAAACGGGTTTGTTCGTTCGCCAACCCGTTGATGAATTGGTCGATGCATGTTTCTTCCTCGCTCATGAATTTACATTTGGCCGCCACTCGTCTTATTCGCGTCGCATATTTACTCACGTCTTGAGTGAGTGCTTGTTTAATTTTTGGAAATTTTCTGCGTTCGTTCACATGGCTGGTCGGTGGAAAAAGCTTCTCGTTTATGATTGTCGTAATTTGTTCATACTTCTGCGTTTTGATATCCTGCGGCGGTCTGCATTCCGCTCTAATCGCTGAGTAAATTTCCTGTCCTTACTTTGTTAACAGGATAGCTGCTTTCTGCTCATTTTCAGTTATATTTGCAACCACCAAGTACAAGTCTAGTCTCTCCAGGTATTCCTCGATGTCATCTTTCTTCCGCTCAAACGGCTCCAACGAATTTAAGAACGATGCCATGACTACCCCCTTACGTATCTCCTCTTCTTCCGCCGTTACCACTCGTTTCAGTTCTTTCCGAAGATTTTCTATCGACGTTTCTCGAACGCTCCACTTCGTGCCTGTTAACCGTGCAATCCACCGTCCGAGTTGCTCTTTATTTAGCCGATATACCCAGGACGTCTTTTTGTTCTCAATTTGTTTTTCTATGTCTCTGTCCGTCATTAATTTGTTTTTACTGCGTATGATACCCGATTATCCTCGTCGCCACTGTATTATCGTGGCGAGGAAAATAATAGGCACGGGTACACGGGAGGTGAGTTTGGTGTTTATTGTCGAGTTTGGGTGATACCGCGGCTCGTACACGACTAACTCCTCACTCGTTGTCTTCGTCGGACCATACACACATTTATATCTGTATCTTATATCTACATGTTCGACCGCTCTAGTACAGTACCAGTGTACAATTATTAATGTTTTTGATAGGGAATTTGTGCGAAAATTAAGCACACAAAATATTAGACTGTGCAGTCATGGCAACGTCGTAGACGGCACAAATGCTACCTATCTTATCCGCATTCGGTAATTATGCCCGGGAACCTCAAGCTACTCGGTCAGGATAATTAACAACGAATATTATTGGTACTTATTCTCTTAATTAGTAATAATTACTTAATATTAATTTGATAACTATATTCAGAAATTATACGTTTCTAGACATTTCTAGGCAGACAAAATAACGCGGATTTTTTTCATACATACATTTTTTTTAGCATATCGGAAAATTATGAACCTTTTTTATTTCTTCGATAGACAGCCTTAGGTCACACTTTTTCTTTCCAGCGGAGTTCCTTTTATTCGGACCGATATTCATTTTTGACATCTCCTTGGGCCAATATTGAGGTTACGAACGGGGCACATCTGCCTCTAACGTCGCGACACTTCTGCTAACCTGGGCATTATGATATACCACGATTTACGACATTGCCAATTCGTTTCGCGTTAATTGAGCGAGAAAAAGTTATGAAAAATAATTATACACAGTAATGAAAACACTTAATGTAATCACCAAATGTTCAAAAATGCATATTTTTACAAATAGATGTAGAAAAATAGTTTGAAAATGCACGTTTAATATGACGATTATTAAAAAGCTAAAAGTTGGTAACAGTCAATGGGCTCCCTGCATAAGCATAGGGCGCTCCCCTCGCACTTCACCCCCGCCGGCTAAACCCCATAACAACCTTAAAGGGTTGATGTTGATATGGTTGTTGTCTACGTTATTGACGGGGATGTAGCAATGCTTTAGGATTTGTAATCCGTTTGTGTATACTTGCTCCTGAAGTATTTGCTTTTGACAAGAAATTGTAAATCTTTATCTTGACATTTTGGCTGCTGTTCTACACTTACGACGTTAATTTGTAAATCTCAAACAAAGGTACAGGTCATTATTGTTAGTCAGTTAAAAATAGGTTTGGGTGAAATTAAAATAAGTACTTACTCAGAGACAGAGTTGTGTTTTCTTTTTCGGTATTATACTCCAATTTCCTCACTTCTATGGCTTGTATTATGGGCAATCTTTGCCGTTTGACAGCAGCGGGCGAGGTATACTAGTTGATGATAAACTTCTCTTTTTATCAGGTTGACATAGAACTTTTTATGGAAGGCATTCAGGTTTTTTAATTATTCTTTTTTATAAAACCCCCTAGCTGATATTGCATGTAATTTTCCACATCATTCGTCAGCTAGAACACAAATATAAATTATTCAGGCACTTCCTTGTAGATATAACATATAAATAAACAACATTTCTCACAAAAGTAAATCGGCCAATTTACAGACATTTCGGCGTATTTTCGTCTTGCTAGGTCCAACCATTTTTCCGCGTGTTTGCGTTCGTGGTACATCAGTGAATAATTTATTTGAAGTAGATATAGAAGTATTCCTACATTGAGGTATTATACACCAACAATAGGTTTTTCGTTCCATTACAACCCCAATCTCTACAATATGTAAAAAATAACACCTTGCACTTGATTTCGATGTTATCTTGTCGTTTGTTTTCACACATAGACGTCCCGCGTTCTGAGATGTCGTGGTGTAACGTTTGCGCGGCAATTTAAAAAAATAATATTTGCACATAGTTTTAGGTACTTAAAAGACTTTATTCAAATAAAACGACATTTTTCATGGCTATACATATACATTATGGTTAATTTTAAACACTTTCTGAAAAGTTGCCCGATCTCCTATTCCTCTTCGGTATTTTCAATGCAATCCGTGATTTTTATCCTCAGCATATTCTTGGGCGGTGTTTCTTCTAAAATCTGAGGAACTTAAGGAATTTCTTTCATCGATTCCAATTCGCGATAGAGAGGAAAAATTTTATCGTCCGTTTCTCTATCATCTTCGATGTTATCGATTTCTTCCCTGTTATCAATTTCTTCTGCGTTGTTGGTTTGTTCTGGGTTTACCGACTCTTGATTTGAAGGATCATCACATGCTTGTCGACGTGTAGTAACCTTATATATCCGTGATGATGCGTCCGCATTTGTATTTCACCCTCTGCGGTCACCTGGGGTCCAGGGAACCTCACGCACGGCTTTAAGCCAAAATTACTATGAATTATAGACGGCCAAGGGGGCTGGCCTGCCTTGTAAGGGCATTTTGGAGTGTCCTTTGTAAGTACCGATTAGGGTCGGATGATTCGCGACAGCAGTTTCGTCGTGGTAGTCGATACGAAAAAGAATCGGGTGGGCGCTGGGGTCGTTTTGGTCACCATGTGACCTGCACGTATATTTCTTCGTGAAAACTGTATTTTTTTCTTTGTGGGATTACGGACGTAATGTAAGTATGAATATGAGCACGTTAAAAACATTTCTATCAAGTTTATATGAATTCCTCTGAAATGTGAATTCTTTGTAACGGCCGTCTACGTCATTTAAAACTCATTACAATACTACCTGGAAAACCATAAAACCATGTAGAATGTGCGACAAGCATACATTTTTCATCTGTGTCGGCTGTGACTGTATAAACTTAATTTATTTACGATTTTTAAATATTTTGTATTTTTAATATATTTTTTGTTTTTCATATATATTGTGTGTACACTATGTGTTTACATTTTGTCGAGTCGCTGTTGCGAATTAATTGCTCATTTTTCGCGATTACTGTTATATTTTAACACCGAAGTGGGCCCTCTTCAAATGTCTAAATAAATACCCTTTTTGAAACGCTCACTATGAAGCTACTATTTTTCCCCTTAAACTACCAAACTATGAAGCACTATTTTTCCCCTTAAACTACCAAATCTCAAGAGTATCACCCTGAATTTATTTTTGATTAAAAATTGCCAGTTCCATGATTTGTGGCGTAAAAATTGTGTTTTTCACGCATTGATCCCTTCATGATTTTTTTCCGTCATTTTAAATGCCGATTACAATATTATACTGAGAATGCCACATTCTAGAAGCTACCCATGCTGTTTCTTTCTTTGAAACTTTAGTCAAAGGTTTTATTTCTGTGCTGAAACCCTTTCCAAATTTTCTGTAATATCCAGCTAATCCTAGAAATTGATTTTTTTTCTGACCATGTGGTATCGGAAAGTTCTGTACTGCTTCAGTTTTCTTCAGGTTAGGAAGAAATTCTTTGGAATTCCTCTCCTTCTCAAAAACTCTCTCCCCCTCAAACTTCTCTCCCCCTCAAAAACTTTTAAAAATTTAAAACGAACGCCAAGTAATACAAAATTCCCCCGAAGACATTATCGCTTGTTTTACCATATTAAAAATTCTGATTTATATTAGTATATATTTACTTTTTATTTACGCAATGGTTTCACCATATTTTTTGAATTCAAATGTACAAAAAAGTAAAATAACATTTTACAAAACAGCCAAGCGAGTATACTAAAAATTTTGTAAACAAAATTATTGAAACTTAGGAATAATATGTTTATAAATATTTTATTTTCATTAAAAAAATCATCTTACTGTTGTAACATAAAATTGGTATCACCATTATATGAAAGTACAACGTAAGTACCACAGAAGTACATTGGAAATGCTGTGCAACGACTTGGCGTGCGTGGTTAAGAAAAAAATCTCAGCGAAGGTTTTCGTCTTCTCAACTACTTAGCTCACAGGTTCAAGAAACACAAACCACTGCAATTTATTATACAAGTGGAAATCAGATTCGTGAACCCGTGAAGGACGGATCAAGTCAGTAATGTACACCTATACCATCCGACTCTTGAAATCTTATTTTATTTGCATAATCAAAAAAGTTGGATAAAAGTATAAACTTTCTACTCTATCACAAAACTATGACACATTGCATGAAATATATATATATATATATATATATATATATTTCATGCATATATATATATATATATATATATATATATATATATATATATATATATATATATATATTTTATTGTAGCTTCCATTGTCTGGGGTCTTTCCTCTATTACATTCCCCACCATAATCCACTTAACATCCGCACAGATCAAAAGAAGAAAAAACGGCCGTGCCTGACTTCTTTGAAAAAGTGGAAAGTGTACTCCATGGTCCAGGCATAGCAGATTGATGGTGAGACCATTTTTTATTTATTATGAATTATGAACAACAACTTTCAAACGCGTTTTTCTCAAAACACGATTTTTTCAAACTGCTGCCATGATATCTCAAAAACTATTTGATTGATTCTGCTCAAATTTATACAGCGTCTTCAGTACGTATATAACGACAAGTTGAACAAAAATAATTGAGATTGCTTCGTTAGTTTTCTTTTTATCAGCTATATAGACCCCAAAAAAATACAAAAAATTGAATTTTTTATAAAGCGTAAAAAAAGAATTATTTTTTGGAATTCTAACTTTATATTAGTTCCATGTAGAGCCTCAAGTCTCACGATTAAAATTGCGTTTGGTTTTTTTATTTCAGATAAGCAGAACGGCCAGAATCATGACAGCAGTGGAGCACCTCTTTTTATATATGTGTTCCTGTTGGGTGGTCTATCTCCGACTATATTCTATATAATGACTGAAAAAGTTCACAAAGTTTGTTTAAATGTTAATAAAAATGATATACAATTTATGAATAATTTTAATTTAATGGTTTGTCAAAAAAAAAATCCCGAAAAAAGCATTAAAAAATGGCCTTCACACTAGACGACCCCGCTAATGTAAACGGTCGGTTGCCTGGAGCTATCGGGTGGAGCTCGCCCGCCGGACTCCGGGGTCTGGTCTTCAAGATTGCGCACACGATACATGCGTTGATGTGGGCCGTCGCGTAGCGCCGCATCCTCGGGAAGTAGAAGTCGTTTATCAGCAGCACATTCGTTAGATCTACGCCCGGGTGACTCCGCAGGTCATGGTAGCGTACCAGGAGTCCTTTCCTCATCGTCCTCGGTGCCACGAAGAGTTCTCGACCTTCTCACCGCTTATAGAGCAGACCATCCCTCGGCAGGTAATCGCGGACCCGCTCCTTCTCGCTGGTGGTTCGTGTTGATTCCGGTTTCAGCAGGATCTCGTTTCGCGTTCGCATCTCGCTGTCGGCGTACTGGTGGTGTAGCACCTCCTCCGCCTCCGACACCAGTACGTATTGTCCTGGTACGTGCGCGTGCCCCTCGCTTGCCGCTGCCTCCATAACCTGAGCTCTACTCAGAGCATCGGCGTGGGATAATCTCTTGCCCGGCATGTGCTCGATGCTGAAGTTGAACTCCGTTAGTGCGCTGACCCACCGGATCACTCGTTGGTTCGTCGTCCGGATCGTAATTAAATGTACGAGCGCTTGACAATCTGTAACAACATTAAAATCGATATTTAACAGCAGGGGCCTCAACCGGCTGACTGCCCACACGACCGCGAGAAGTTCCAGCTTGCTCGAATGATAGCGTTTCTCCGGGTCGCTCGTCCGACAGCTGATGGCGTACACCAGTTGCCACGGGTCGGAGTCCTCGCGTTGCAGCAATAACGCTCCAAGACCCTCCGCGCTCGCGTCCGTGTGCAGATGGGTTTCTTTGGTTGGATCGAACGGCAAGGTCGGCTTACTCGACAGGGCGTCCTTCAGACTTTGTAAGGACCGTCGAGCTTCCTTGTTCCAGATGTACGGTGTCTTGTGCCTCAGCAGCGCATGCAACGGCGTTGCTACCTGCGCGAACCACGAAACGAATTCCCAAAAAAATCCGGTCATCCCAAGGAACTGCCACAGCTCTGTCGCGTTCATACTCGGTGATGGCCCACACCTTTGACGCTCCTGGTTCGATGCCTCGTTCGTTTATCTCGTACACCAGGTACATGACTTTCTTCTTGAGAAACTGACATTTGGCCAGTTTGATGGTAAACCCAGCTCCTCGCAGCGCTGTAAATGTTTTAATAAGACGCTCCCGCAGTCCGGCTAATCCCGACCTGAAAGTAAAATATCGTCCTAATAGTATAACACTATACTATTGCGTAAGGGGCCAAGCGCGCGATGCATGGCCTTTAAAAAGTAGGCCGGTCCATTCATGAGGCCAAAGACCATTCGCGTAATCTCTGCGATCTCGTCCGGGGTGATGATCGCTGTCTTGTGTCGCGCTTCCTTTGCCAAGGGGATCTGTAGAAATCCGTGGGCAAGATCTAACGTAATAAATAGACGGCGGTCTCTGATCAGTGCCAGATGGTCATCTAATATTGGTAGCGGAAAATAGACTAGCTCGGTTCGTTTACTTAACCTCCGGAAGTCCACCACAAGTCGCCAGGAACCGTCTTTCTTCTTGACTAGAAGGACCGGACTCGCGTACGGTGACTCATTGTCCTCGATGATCCCAGCCTGGCGCCAGTTGCCCAAGATCTTCCGCATCTCCGCGCGCTCAGCCTCGCTGGCACGGTACGGTTTCGTGCTCACCGGACGTGCACCGGGATGTTCCTTAATATTCATTTCTATTTTCTTCGCCCTGCCGAATTCCGCAAGGTCGAGGGCTATGCAGTCACGATACCGGTTTATGACATGTAAGTAGTATGGGGGCCACTATGGAGACCCCCACTCCTCATCCCCACTCCTACCCCCCCACTCCTCGGTAGCCGAGGTGGTGGGGATGGAGTGGGGATGGTCGTCCTTATCCCCCCACCTCTCCCCCTCCTCGGTGTCCCCTTTTTTTTTGCTTTATTAAAATATGTTCACAAAGTATACATTTTTATGATATGTACATGATATCGCTGTTAATTAACCGTTTCAACTGATGGTTTATGAGATTATCGGCGACGCTTGTTCTGGCGCGTGCGGAGAGTTCGCCGGGAATACAGGATCGGGTGCGTTGAACGCGTTCCTGGATTTTCGCCTTCCTTTTACGAATCCGTCGTCGTAAACGGCGCGCTGTCATGCTGAATATTTCGGCTGCGATTACGCTGACAAGTACATTTTCACACTTTGTCACGTCCTCGGTGGAGCGATGAAGCCATGCCATGTAGCCGTTTATGCGTTCCTCCAATAGCTGCAGCACGACGATGTCATCTTTTATGAAGGTGAAGAACTGCGCCGCATGATGTATAGCGTTTACTCCGTAGTCGATACAGTTTTGGATAGTTACGGTGGGCCGGTTGAGATGTTCACCGTATTCTAAATTGTAACTATTGTAGGAAACCACGGTGTGGACCGTAGAAGTGTTTCCCTCGCCGTTGAGATACGCTGTGATCGTAGATAGACGTTCGCGAAAATCCAACCACGACGGAGTATTTAGCGTTGTCCAACCGTTGCTGTCGCATATGAAACGCACGACGGGGTGTAATTGATTCGCACCGATAACTTCAATACCCAACAGCACACTTTTTGTCAAGCAATTGTTGAGATTATGGGATATTTGTAGTAGCAGCGGGTACGGTTTATAACAGCGATTATCGGAAGCCTCGCTTGCCATGGCTGCTCTCGGTAGACTGAATCACGCAAGCGAGATGTCGTTGTCTTTCGCGGGAACTGCAGACGCTGCACTATTCGGCGGCTGGCTTGAATACCAGACTGTTAAAATCGTCCCCGAAGAACTCCATGAGAAGATTATTCTCGCGCGCAGCCGTTACCATCTGCTGGAGCAGCGTTTCGTTTTCCAGAACTTTGGTGAATCTGGATGGTAGAAAGCACGTGAACTCCCTGTCCACTTCAATAATGATTCGGGGCCCGAAGCGTGTTTTTACTGCCCGTACAACAGAAATCTTGTAGTCGGTTTTTAGCGAAAGCTCCGACAGTTTTTTCGTCGGCAGGAAGTCCGACAACTGTCCGATCTTGTTGATTTGAGAGAAGTCCATCGCTGATATTGAGCTTTTGAATTTCACGGGTTAAAATTTGTAACGCTGTTCTTCTCTTGATGAGTGTTTGAAGAGCAGCTAAGTTTTGCAAGACTGCTTCAACGCGTACTTTTAACTCGCACCGCTTACTCTGCATATGCTTCTGCTGTTGCCACCCGAGAACGACTGATCCCTTATAGCTCTGCTACACCCACCCACCATACCCGCAGCTTCCCCCACCGCGTTTCGCCAAGAGTCGCGCAAAACAAAATGGCTGATGTCGAAGAGCACCAGGCTGAGCCTCTAGCAAAATTGCTGACGATGTCGCTGCTATGCACCGCTAAATAAAGTTCGAGACACAGAGAAATATTTCAAGTGTAATCATTTTATTGAACGGTTAGCGATTACGGGAGCAGCAGCCCTGTACACAATGTAAACTTTTATGATTGAAGGAATTGCTGCCTCCTGTGGGCAGACCCTTATTGAACATTTTACGCGTAGCTTTATTCTGCTGACGGGTAAATGTCTTGTAGTAATCGTCAACTATTTTATCGTTGCGTGATAGATCATTTGAAAATACGCTTCTAAACTTATGCATACCGAAGCCAGTACACATATAATGAAGAAACATAATGCAATACTGTCCGCAGCACTGCGAATCCGCAGCTTAAAGCTGATCAGTGCTGTATCGGAAGAGTTTACAGTTTCCTCAGAGTCGTCGGAGATGCTGTGGGATGATTGGTGGTAGTCCGTAGCTGTCGAAGTACCATCCACGTCCGTCACGATCGACGTACATGGCGATCCATTGGGTACCGGGCTGTTTATATCCATCAGTATTCGCGACAATAGCCGTTGGTTTTGTCCAAACTTTTGGTATGCCATCTGCGGGGTATACACCAACAGCGTGCTTTTTTATATCACGTAGAGAGTCGAGGATTTGAAGGCTGTTCATAGCAGGACTCGCCGCAGGGCAGGCCAACCGATAACGCTGTTGTTGTCCTATATTCCCATAGCGACTCGCGACGTTCACTCTGACAGAGCAGCGTTTTAATCCTCATCACATTATCCAGGGCACACTTATACGATTGATTTTTCCGTATAGCGGCGTGATATGAGCAATGTGTACCGGCCCCCGGAAGATGCTGAAATGAGATATTATCTGCGTCCTCCTCCAAATTTATAATACAGTAGCCGGTGCGTTGTGCTAAATAGGATGATTTAGCGACACCTCGTACAAATATCCACGTGGAATCGGTAGCGATTGCCCTCAAAACTCTCTCAATACAGCGTAATGGTGTATGACCCTCGAACCATTTTATACCGTGATGCTCCCGCGTCACCCGCTCGTTCGTTCTTTTCACATCCGCCGGTAATTGTCTGTATGTTGTGAGGTGGAGCGACGATCCAATGGTCGTGCCACGATGAATCGATTGATGCAACAGCCACTTCTTTCGGTATAAAGTTGTAGTGCTTATCCGTTAAGCCTTGTATGTCTATCACGATACTCATGGTGGTTCTGATGTGAGAGCTCTGCTCGAACTGGAGAGCTCAACCGCTGAAATCTACAATAACTTGCCGGGAAGCATCAACCTCCACCACGTTATCATATTCCGCATACACGACACAATTTACCGTTGAAGTTATTTCCTCGCCGAAGCGTACTTCGAGCCTCACGCTACTGTGTTTCACCAAATTCCAATGACTGTTACTGTTCGCCGAAAGATCGGGCGTTAGATCAAACGCAAAAAGACAATAGCCCCACGGATACGCTGTGCGAGTAATTGAATTACCCTGATTGAGAAAGTGAATGCCAGTCCCTGAGAATAATGTATGATACGCATCCACATATAGATGCGTGTCATCAAAGTTAGGTTGGAGTGCTTTCGATGGTATCTGCACACCGTCAGCATATAACGCGAGATAATTAATTTTATAATTCTGAAAGTTAAACGCATTCAACGCGCGGTTACCGTTGAATGCTTTATTATCGACAAACCCTATAATTATGCGCTTCGGTAGTTGGCCCAGTATAGCATTGTCCAGAGTATCGCCATGCACTCCTGCATGCATCGATATAGACTTAACCTCGACACGTGTCAAAGGATATTTTGCTGTAGATTTTGATAATGCTCGCGCGTGAGCTAAAAGTATACCAGGGGCAATTTTAGCGCGGCGTACGAGAAGCGATGCCTCGGTAATATGCATGCTGAAATCATTCGAGGACGTCATAAGACAGAATGCGTCGCTGGTACGTACAAGACGTAATCGCATCTCCACGCCGTTTATAAGAAATCGCTCCTGATTGAAAATATCGCAATGGAGGTGGCCGAGAAGATCGATCTCATTGCGGTCATTGAGGACCATTCGACGATTAGCAAGGCCTACATTAGCTTCTGCTACATCGTCCATTTTACCGGCCGTATCACTGTACCACAGGCAACTTGAAAGTTGAGAGCTTTTCGCACCTTGCCCATAATTCAATAAGTTTTCAATGTATGCCCTGTATGCATAAGAATTATTGGGCGGAGATACGAGCTTCTGATTGAGAAATACATCGACTTGATTGAACAGCGAATAAAGTAAATGATTGACGGGACCCACTCTAATGGTAGGGTCGGGTTTCACTGCACTCGAGCGTATTTGGACACGTATGCTTATCATGGTATGAGCAAGATCGATGTATTCGTCACCTTCACCAGGTACCACAAATTCTATTGGTGAATCATCCGTCGGAGATGAGATCGGTTTATAGTGCACCCATTGCGTTTCCTCAATGGTTGTTTGAGTCGGTGGTAGCGAGAATAGTTCCAACTCAGACTTCAAACACTCACACGAATGGGCATGCAAAAACGCCATTTTCACGAGAAGATATCTGATACGGTCCTAGCTCGCGACTTCTTCTGCTTCTTCTTCTTCGGCGTTCTCTTTCTATCTGTTTTCTTCTTTTTTTTTAACACAATTTGTACGTTTTTTCTTCAACGCGGCGGTTTTCTTTTTTAGGCCGATGCTACGCGCGCTGTAGCTACTGAGCGAATGTGCAAGCTTGTGATTTTTCGAGGCCTTATATCCTGAGCCCTGCATAAGACTATTGAGTTTTTCCTCAGTTTTTCGCTTCAAACTCACACCTGATTCGCGCAAATGCGATTTGAAGGCTTCCCTAGGTTGAATTCCTGCATCCATTTATCGCTCGCCACATTAAGGCCTGGCCGTATAGCCTCTTTACCGACAGCTCCTGCCCCCTGTTTTAAGAGAGGTAAAATTCGATGGAAAAGGCCGCCAAGGAAACTGCCAATACCGTGACCCCGCTGGTTCGGCGACCCTATGTATACTTGGCTAATTCCCCCGTACCCTGTTCTACCTCCTCCCACTTGTGCGTCAAAGTACGCATCGTAGTAATTCATGTTGCTCTCTCTCTCTCTCTCTCTCTCTCTCTCTGTCTCTCTCTCTCTCTCTCTCTCTCTCTCTCTCTCTCTCTCTCTCTCTCTCTCTCTCTCTTTCTCTCTCTCTCTTTTTCTCTACCACAACTAAGCTAGGCGTTTGAACTGGAGTGTTACGGTTAGCGTTCCACCCTCGAATGGCATCCAATGCCCAAATTCATATCGATATATATCGTTCGAAAGCTGGTACGTGGAAGAGGTATGTACCGCGGTGGCGAAAAACTTTTGATTTTCACAGAACCGTAGTTATAATTATTATCAATGGCAAAGGGAACGACACGTAATAATGGTGCGTGTACATCACCGGTCATGTAGGACTCGCAAATATCCGCATAAACAAACAACATATTGGGTATACCGTTCATGAGGCTAGACGACTGCGGCGCAATATACTGATTCGTTGCCACAAGACCCGCGCTGTGAGTGAAGCCTAAAATGTTGTTAATTATGGAGGAACAGTGGAAAGCGTGTTCTAGATTTTTGCACTCGGTGCAGACACGCTCTACCGAGACATAGCCGTCAAGAGTATGCTGGAATTTCAAATGTCCTGCGATACATATAATTTCATTAATTGCTTCGAGTAGCGTGGAGACGCTACGGTATACCCCCGATGGTACGCGAGCACGCTCGTTTATAAAATCGACATTGGCCTCAACGCCCAGGGTCACTGCGTTCGTCACTAAACTGATAAAGTTTTTTTCACCTTCAGGCGGCACGTGTAGAACAGTCATCGGTATGTCTATTTCGGCTAAGGAAACGCCCCTCTTACCGTGTAAATTTACACTTTGTGGCAAGTGTGTGGTATATTGCGTCGTCCGGTTATTAGGGTAGTACTTCATGCTGCTATTGCTAGGTAGAACTACAAAAACTTCGGTATCACTCATCGCGCCTATTTTTTTCTTTCCCTGCCTTTGGACTCTAGATAACTCGGGTTCGTAAAAAATACCGTCAATCTCCTCGCCGTTGAGATCATGCAGAATGTACACGATAGGTCGGCTACTCACGGATATACGATATATCTTAAACAGCTCACTGCTCCAGCCGCTCTCGTATCCTTTAGCAAAGGCAGCCTTCGCGCTACTGATGCGAACAATATCACCCAACTTAAATTTAGGAGGCGACCGCTGTACAGGATGCTGTTGTTTGTATCGCCGTATTAGATTATCGCGCGCTTTGGCAGATGTAAGCAACGTCACAGACGCGGGTGTCATTCTAATGCCGCTATGGATAGTACGATTGTATGCGGAGACTATATTCTGCAAAACGTCGATATAACGTTTTTGGCGCGAATACGTGAAGTATCGCCACATTCTTTCTTTCAACGTTCGATTGAAGCGCTCTACAACAGCTGCTTTTACGTCAGGGTTGCGGCTCGCCCGAAACTGAATATTATACTTCTGTAAGAAAGTCTGAAAAACTAACCCTGTAAATTCCCGACCCTTGTCCGATTGTAAGCAAACGGAAGATCGGCCGTTTGTGCTTTTTAGCGAGAGTATACGAGCCAGAGCGTTAGCCACTGTTAAAGCAGCCTTGTCGTACACCGGCTTAACCCATGCGTACTTACTGAGCACATCTATGACCACAAGAAGATAGGTATAGCCATCGTTATAACTTTTAAGTGCACGAAGGTCTACAAGATCAGCCTCCCAAACATCGTCAATATTCTGCACATTGTAGATACGCCGGGGAAATCGTCGACGTATCGCTCTATGCTCGGTGAAAGCATCCTGTGCTTCGAGCCACTGTATCGTTTTTTCTGGGGAGATTTTCTTTTTACGACTTGCGCGTAACAGTTTAGTAACCCCGGGAAAAGACGCCTCATGTGAAGGGTCAAAGTAAATGTTTTCAAGTGTTTACATACTGACAGTTTGAGAGAGGACCAGGTGAGCCGCCTTCTCTTACCACGCCCGCTCTGTGCGGCTAATTTGTTGCTCTCGCTACCGCTGTAGAACTCGGAATGACTGGTATCGCTAATTTCCTCGTCGTCACCGTCGTCGTCAGCGTCGGTGGTGCTGTTACCGTGGGGCGAGCGTAATGTTGAATTGGCTTGCGTTTCCAGCCACAGTTCGTCGTTTCCCACAAAGATCAAATTCACAAGATCAACAATGTTTGAATGCTTGATTGTCCAAGTCTTGGACAATCACTTGTCCAAGTGATTTGTCTTGATCCAAAGAAAAATCTAAGGTCGGCGCATCATGTAGTCGTCGCAATAAGAGTTTCGCTTTATTGCGGAATTTCGCAGGTACACTCTCAATGATAATGGAATCGTTCATTCGTGTTTCTGCTGCTGCTGTTGCTGATATTTCCATGGGGTGTGTCTTTTTTTTGTTCCTTTACAAGATCATGATACAATTGTGCTCGTTCGCCATCGACGAAATGTAGATAACGCTGTAATACGCGCAAATACGCTAGCCATTTTACTCGCTCGTCGCCGTACGCGTTAGATTTCAAAATTTCGCTCATCTCCATATCAAGGCGATTCAGAGTCGCCGTAATTGTTTTCTCCGCTTGGCTCATCGATCGTGCCTCACTATCGCTGACGCTGCGTTTTTGGGAATCTAGTTATAATAGACGCTCCTCGGGCACCAGAACCATTTTCCTGGCATGCTCCATTATTTGGCAATTAGATTTGACAATATGGTGCCGAGGATTGGGGCAAGCAGCAGGGGTAAAAATCCACCGCTTCGAATGACAAACTTCTTCTTACTTTTCCAGCAGCCTCTATTCGCGGCTAAGCGCCCGAGAAAGGGGAACGTGGCGGCGCAATTTTTTCCATTAGTTGGCTTTGAGAGGAATATTACCGCGAAAAACGTTTAAAGCGCACTCGCAAATGCAGCGTATTATACGAGAATCCGCTTTCCGCAAAATAGCCTCACGCTATTCTTTGGTGAGATATTGAAGAGCGTTCAATATCGCAACGCTCTTCTTGCAAAGAGACGATCCGCTGCGTGCCATCACAGGCGTAGAACTGGTAATTCTCCATATGTGTCAGTGCTTTTTAATTTATTTCGCGGTACGTAAACGGAATGGCGAATATCATCAGGGAAAATACATGTGCGGTATCGACAATTATCGGGTGTTGATTGTTTCAGATCTAGCAACAAATATCCGTGCGGTTTAGATGTTGCGTCGTAATAAGCCTCCTGTAGAAATCGTGGATTTCTGCTGTATTTGAGCACGATCGCGAGGGTTTTTGAAGATAACGATATAATTAGCATTCAAAGAGGTATCCCGTTGGCCTTGGCCCTGATGAAACAAATTTTGCGTTATAAAAATAACGCTCAAGTTCTTATGATGACTGCCTTTGGTGAATAGATCGACAACGGTATTGCTCGATGCTTCACGCATTAGATCATCGACAATTGAGAGCTTCGCGTGGGGGTCGTTTGAGTAATCGACAGTCTGGGGTAATCGTTCGCGAAATTCTATAGCATCACCGTACCCCGTATATGCTGTCTGCGACTCGGAATAATAAAATAGTATTCTCTCGAAGCGCTCACTGTTCATGCACGTGATACATTTCAGAATTTTTTTAACAAAATACGTTTTACCGCAACCTGTCGGCCAGCAGATCATAGAAGTCCAGGGATGTTGCCACCTCGTGTCCATCGCGGTAAATGAGGAAATTTAGGCTCAGGGCAATATTGAATAAGATTTTTGGGTTTTTACGTAAAAAATATATTTACAGTATATTTTACAAACCGCGATAACCGTAGGGAAGCGATCCATATTGTCCATCACGTCCTCGCTTAAGGTTCGATGGCTTGCACGTTTTTGTCTCACCTCGTGTGACAACATGGTGAAGTTCTGTACGTCTAATGGCGTCATATCTCAGTACAATAGGATCCTCTCGCTCACCCACGATGAAGGATCGTACGGACTCATAGTTTATTAAAGCATTGTTTGCAAAATTAAGCGTGATACCCTTAACTTTGCATACCTCGCTCTCTGTCCCGTCAGGCGCACGCACGATGAATGCATAAAATTTAGGGCCGTCGGAAATGAAACTTCTCATGTAACGGCCCTCGCCATAGGTGGTTAGCTCGTTCGTTAAATCGCCAAGCAATTGGCCTATCGAGGGCTCGTAGGCATCAGGTTGCTCTCTCGTTACATAAATTACGGAGTCGGTATCGCAGTACAACGCACGTCTTCCCAGACGTTCCAGGTAACCATAAAGTTTTAACCGCGCTTATGCCGTGGTGTATGCGGCTATTACAGCGTTAGCTATACTGGAGGGTACCACAGCCTCACCGGTTTTAATATAATTGACGTAAAGAATTTCATTGTTCACCGGCAGCATACCTGTAATATCGTATTCTGGATTAGTTAATAACTCCATAAGTTTTTTGCGCGTTGATACTACGACTGTTTGCGGCAGGTTTTCGCGTTGTCCGAATTTTCCCCAGAACGAATTCAGACATAGTTTGGCGACTGAGCGTAGGCCGGGGTTTTTGGTTATCGACTGACGATTCAAACGAATCCCCTGTGATTGCTCAAAGCTAGCGATATAACGCTCCTAGGCGGATTCATCGCCCAAACAGTTATCAGGCCATCCGCTCGCCTCCTGCTTGATCTTCAAAAAGGTGTTAATGTACTCGACGAATAAACCTCCCGATTGCGTGTCACGATTGAATTGCGTTACTTCGTATTGCCAGATTTCGGCAATGTGGAGTATCGTGTAACCGCATGAGACGGCTTTTCGCAATTCATCGGCAACCCAGGTACCCTCGAACACACGCTCATCCGAATCGTCATGCATACACTCTTCCTCATTCATCATCTCGCTGCATGTGTGGCACAGAGAGAACAGCAGTCGCTGATGCATACGCACAGGCAAAACAGGGTGGTAGAGATCGCGCGGTGGTAGAACGGTACATTTCACCAGGCCTTCGACACGCGCTAGATCGTTAGTGGGTCCTGTCAGCTCTAAGCATTCTCCGCCTATATATACTTTCGGATGTCCGATAGGGTATTTACCAAATTTGCAAATATACGGGTACAGAGAGCAGACGTCTACGTAGCGTATGCGCTCCGTGTCTTTAACATCGTAGAGCGCCACCATATTCTCCGTGCGACCGCCGAAGAAAGCATCACGAGGGTTTAAGGGTTCCGCAGCCGTCATCGGATGATCCCGTATGAGTTCGCGAATGTCAGCACTAGTTTCCAAAAGCCTGTCCCACTCGCATTCCCAGATTTCCGTTAACTGATAACCTCCCGAGCGAATTCTATTAGCTATAGCAAGAGTTCTTTCTAACCGCTCGTCCATCGATATATCACCGCGTTGTTTGCAGTCTCTATTGAGGGAGAAGCATTGAGGGCAACCGTGCCAATAGCAACCATGAAATTGTAATACGTACGCGGTATTGTCAGTTTCATAATAGCCGTCGACTAGTAAATTTTGAGGTAGTCTAAATTCGCACGAACGGCCAGCGTGTATAATATGCTTTCCGAGAGTATGCTCCATCCATACAAGCCATGAAATTGCCTTTTTTGATTGGGTATGCACACACCTATAGCCGCCCAACGGTATAATACCGATCGTATTATCTTTGAGGAAATTTTTCCGAAAGACACTGAAGCAGGCCGAGGCTATCGTTGTGCTCTCGTCAAACGGACAAACCCGGCCGCTGGCTATAAACATGTCACGAAAAGCCATACACGCGCGTCTCACGATCGTGACGACGTCCGTGCAGTAGCTTACGAGTTCCTTCGAAAAGTCAAACACGTAGTCTCTGTCTTTAGATTCGTTATACCAGGCTAAGAAATTTCCGCGCTCGGCGGGGCACATCGTATCGAGAGAATAATACTCTACGGCTGGTAGGGGGCCCACATAATTTTGATTTTCCGGCCTGCAAAACAAATGGGGAAAAACACCTTTAACGATAGCGCCTGTGAGACCGAAGGCCTTAGGAAGCGCACTGAGAGGCATGTGAAAATAGTTTAGGCTGTCGAGAAAAACAAGTTTTTCAACACGCATCGAAATGATTTTCGTACCCTTCATAATTATACTCGGCAGTTGGGCCTTTTTTTCAATTAAATAGCGCAAAATGAATTGCGCGTCAAAGCCACCGGCATTATGAGCAATACAGATAGTACGCGAAAAATGCTCGACACGCTGCATAGCAAGCTCGACCAATTGTCCCACAGGCTGCTGTTGAAATACATATTGTCGAGAGTCGCAATACTCGCATGGCTCGGTCATCGAATCACGAGTGCAACAATACGTGCAAACTCGTTGAACTACGCACAAGTTGGGCTCGTGTCTCAAAATCGTAGAATATAAAAAGTATTTTCCCCGTGCTTTGACCACCACGAATAGGCTTCATAAAGCACATGTGATAATAGGGTCGATCCGCTCTGCATGCTTTACAAAAGGCCACGCCGCAAATGTGTTTTCGTCTTTTATCGAGAGGTCTGACAATTTTCAAGCATTCGCGGCACCGCTTGAACGAGGCACACACGCTGTTTGATTTGCGTTTTCTGTACTGTTTAACAATCAAATGATTTTCGAAACATTGCAGCCCGTAAAACTCGCGCGCGCACGCTTCGCATCGAATAGCCGCATTTACTTCGGGATCGCACGGTGGTGACGTCATGCAACGAGGACACTTTTTTTAAAACATCTATGGCCAAATCTACGGTATTGCGAATTACACGAGGAGCAAAAATCGCGGCTTCCCACGGCGCCTCGTAAATTTAATATCGGCCGATTATGATGCGAACGCTCGTAATATAAAATGTGCAGCGTGTGTTCGATTTTGCCAAAAGTATTTGAGACTTGCTGCGAACCGTCGAACAAAGGTGCATCCCCCCTCCCGAACGTCAAAAATTCATAAACTACTATGGCAATACCGTGTTGCGCGAGATAATTCTGGTAGAGAGCAATCTCATGGACACCGCACCCGTTTGACGGTACTATAACTCCCGCTGCATTCGTTAATTCAAGAGCAGCATTTTTCTGCAATGAGCCATTAGTCTGCCTCATGCGTTGCCAGTTTGCGTGTAAACTACCTAAGCGTATTTCACCCCGTTCGGCATACGCGCGCGCCGCCGCCAGTGACCGCGGTAAACACAGAGTATCGGTATTGCGTATCGTGAGAATGGATTTTTTTGCTACCCCCTCATGTGTTAAGCGTTTTCTACCAGTGCCCTCAACGCCCCTGACAATACTGGCTTTGATTATGCACGCATCGTCAATATTCAATGATGCAGCACTCTGAGCAACGCTCGTTATTAACTGCCAAATATCATCGAACGCGCAATCTCTAACGGGTCGAAACGAGAGCCAAACGGGGCCGTGCGGTAAGCTGCTCGAGGCAAACGATATATCTATGTAATCGCCAGCCTCGCAAGACGCTGTGATATACGTCAAGAGGTCACGAAACGCTCCTTCCAGCCATGGTAATAAATGGCCACCAGGTGGGGGTTGACGAATACGTACGGTGATTTCTCGGCCTCGTAGTTGAAAACGCTTGAAGTACCGACGAGCCTCCTCGATGATCTCAAAACGCACGCCTGGCGGCTGTACATCGTCGAAGGACTCATCGCGCTGCCGTCTACGGCCGAAACCTTCTTGTACGCCTGTAAAAATGAGTAGGAATGCTTAAAATTGGTTAATCATGTCAATAAGTAAGGTCAAAATGTACCTGATGTTATTGCTACTTCTAACCATGGACGTCTACAAAGCGTCTACATCAAACAGCAGAGATACTGATGCATACCCTACCGTAAAATATAATAGCTCACCCTCTATTTTTTGCAAACAAAATCTTTTAAGTTAATATTAGCTTTGCAAAACCGATAATGTATATACCGATGCGAGTAATAAGGAGGGTTCGTTTACCTGAGTCATCGCTCGAACTCAAAAGCCGATTTAGCCAATCGTCATCAACAGCATCATCATCATCATCATCGTGCGGTAGATCGTTTTCACCCTGCTGCTGTGGCGAGTCACCTCCAAAAGGCCACATCCATAGTTGGTTGTCCCTATGCTCGTATTCCTCAGCAGGGTGTTGCGCGTCGTTGACTATCTCGCGAGCCCATTGCTCCAGCATGATGTTGCCTCTCTCACTTACAGCCTGATCGGCGTTATCGTCGTCGTCGTCGTCGTTACCACGCTCGGGGTTATTCTCGTTAAAACGAGGATTCAAATCTGCACGTGTTTTATTATTAATGTCTGATAAAAACGTATTGTTAATGTATGATAATAGATTATTATTAATACTTACACTCGTAACTACCGGTAAATATTTCGGACGGGTGCACCATACTGGGTGTAGACGGTCGGACAAGGGTCTCAGCCCCAGAAATATCCGCAAATATATCTACCGGACTTAGAACCGGCTGCTGTAGTACCCCTCCTTCTTCTTCAAAATCTGATATGGGGGATAGCTGAAGGTAATCAGGAAGCCTATGAACAGTTTCCTCATTGTTGGTCGCGGGGCGTAGATCAGGACCCATAAGCATTTCAAAGTCGGTACAATTATTGCGCGATGGTCCTTCAATCACGGAATCTAGATGGTCGTCATGCACGCTTTCATTATCTCTTGCTGTTTCTTCCTCCACGGCTTGCGCCCCCTCGGCGAGTGCAGCTTCTTCATCGGAGCTCGCATCATAGAGCCGGCGATAATCTAGGGTACTTCTGCATCACCAAGATATCACACTTTAAAAAGATACTCGCACGCTACGGAGCACAACTTACCGTTTATTTCAGTGATAAGATTACGTGTGCACGGAGTAGTGTCGAGATTTCTACGTTGTAATTCTTCAAACACACATAGGAGAACCCTGTAGCCTCTAAACAGACCTCTGCTATAGGCCGTCACAAGGGCTCGCAGCGGAGCCCACCATAACACATATTTCAAACGAGTTATGAGAGAATTTTCCGGTAAATATCGCAATTCGGTGCACCAGTTATTATTACACCTTCGGCGAAGTTGTGCATTCCGCGTTTTGACCAAGCGAAGAAGATCTAAAATGCTCGTACGGATATTACGGCTATCCATAGCTACTCCTGAGAAATGTATCGAGCGCTGTCTAGATCACTACTGACAGCATTTTTAATTGTTCAAATGTTCGCGTTGTCACGAGCAATGTATGTGTGTGTATGTTTTATCACACATACATGTAGCACATTCGAAGACAATAGCATTTTTGAAAATCTCGAGATTTATTTCTCCGAGCGTGTAAACCGATATTTCGCGCAGCTGCATTTCTGCTGACGCGCGGACATTCCTGAAAGTATCTTCATCAACGTCTCCGTCGAGCGTTTGTTGCCGGAGAAGTTTCATGTTCAAATCAAATCCAGAAAAATCATAGTCGAATTCAAATTCAACGTTCTCTAAGGACCTGCGCTCTCTATTTAAAAAAGATAGAACGAGTATAAGTATGCTATGCTATATACAGGCTATCCTTCAGCTGAGATGTTCTCGAGGATGTAGGCTGAAATTCTGAATAGGCTGATGTAAGTACGTATGGGGTTCGGATCAATATCTGAATTGTTATTCATTTTTAAAAGCATACGACAGTGAGCGACGCGCCTGCGTGTGTGCAGTAGGAAGCGGACCGGTGCCACACACACACGCATGCTCGTGCTCGTCGGTGTGCGTGCTCTATAGCAGGTACGAAAATCCGCACAAAGAGGAGAGGTCGAGAATACGGCTTCTCCCTTGCGGACTGCTACGAGTGCGCGTGTGTGTGCCAGCAAGCGGCCCGATTCCACGACACACGTATGCTCGTGCCCGTCGGTGTGCGCGCTGTATAGCAGATACGAATATCCGCACAAAGAGGAGAGGCCGAGGATACGGCTTCTCTCCTACTTTATATTTTGTAATGTGAAAAATTTCCATTCCCCATTACTTTACATTTTGTAATGTAAAAAATTCCATTACTCATTACATTGGATTTTGTAATGTAAAAAATTCCATTACCCATTACCCATTACATTGTAATGGGCAATGGATTTTTTTACACTACAAAGTCGAATGTAATGGGTAATGAAATTTTTTTACATTACAAAATATGAAGTAATGGGTAATGGAAAGAGAGAGAGAGAGAGGGAGGGAGGGAGGGAGGGTGGGAGGGCGGGAGGGAGAGAGAGAGAGAGAGAGAGAGAGAGAGAGAGAGAGAGAGAGAGAGAGAGAGAGAGAGAGAGAGAGAGAGAGAGAGAGAGAGAGAGAGAGAGAGAGAGAGAGAGAGCGAGAGACAGAAAGAGAGAGAGAGAGAGATTAGGTTTTATTGTGCCTTAGTAATAATACTTTGAGGCAATACATAAACAACTTAGGAATATACATTTTGCTCTCAACTCAGTGACGTAAGCATTTTACCAGTGAGACGGTTACCGATACTATTTATACCTTTCGCTATTAACAGTTAAAGATAACCTTCATTTCCACTTTTGCACAACTAAACCCATAAAAGTTTAGATGAAGCAAGCGAACACGAGGAAGAAGTGCGAAAACTAAGCATAGGATAATACATCGAATAATCGAGACTCTATTTAACAATAACAGCGTAACTTCATCCTCATATTAGCAAATTAAACATAAAGATCGAAATAAAAGTAAGCATGATAGTTCGAATGTATTAAACGAAACGCAAAGGAACAAGAACCAAGCATAAGAAAACTAACTGAAAATCCTTGAGAGGGACAGAAAGAAAAGAAATCAAGGGGCAAAGAAACGCTTGAACTAGCTCATAAACAAAATCACTAACCCGAAAGCTTATACCAACCACCAGTTGCATCTGGTATACTTATGCTTGTTTTATTATTGAAATTTCGAACTTACATGGACTTGAGCAATTTTTAACAATAACTGATTTGTTCGTGTTGAGTTTTACCGGATGCGATATGACATTTCCGCTTTTCCTGCGACGAGGATGGTCATGCCAGTTTTAACAAATCATCCTGAGAATTTATTTTCGCCTTTGGCTGACCATCGTCCTTTCGCACAAAGATAACTCCCCCTTTTACCCATACATATCTGAACCTACACACTCTTGCCTTCTTCCTCGTGAGACGAAGGAGATTGTACGCGGCACTCGGCAGCATTTTATTCAGGTAAATTTGTCGATTTTCTAAAGCTTCGATACACCCCATGTTAATCTCCTTCCATGTGAGACGGCCCTTTTCTCGTTTTTTTATCAGAATAGACTCGCGAACGGAAGACGTCGTGAGACGGACGACGTACGAAGCGCTTATGTGTGAGCGAGATCCATCCGACGAAACCAAATCTCTTTTCAAAAGCTTACGAGCCAAGAGAATCCGAGCGGTAAGCTCAGATACCCCAAGGACCTCGAGAATCCTCTTGACGATCAGGATCGGTGGAAGTTCTGTATCGGTCGGTACTCCAGATACCGACCGATTCATGACCGCCCGGTGACATCCATCCATCCATCCATCCATCCGTCCGTCCGTCCGTCCGTCCGTCCATCCATCCATCCATCCATCCATCCATCCATCCATCCATCCATCCATCAATCCATCCATCCATCGATCCATCCATCAATCAATCCATTCATCTGTCCATCCAAATTTCCATTACTCATCACATTACACTTTGTAATGTAAACAATTTCCGTTAGTCATTACATTGGATTTTGTAATTTAAACAAATTCCATTACTCATTACATTATATTTTGTATTGTAAAAAAATCCATTACTCATTACATTGGACTTTGTAATATTAAAAATGTCCATTGCCCATTACAAGGTAATGTGTAATGAATTTTTTTGTCATTTAATTGTTTGTGTATTTGCTTTATTTAACTTTTAACAAGTTTATTTCACAAGTAATATTATTTCGTGTCTACACACTTCGCCATCTTGGCCGGACAGACCCACTCTCCGCGCACGCGCCTCAGCGCATCATTCGTACCAACTCTACCTCGCGTAGAAACCATACATTCGAGAATCGATTATAGCTCTCGAACATGCCGGCGACCTTGAAAGCGTTGTCTTTCGAAATAAATTTCTATGATAATGCAACGCATGACAAAATAAAACTTAAAAAAAAATGCATATTTTTTTTGCTAATGAACATAAATCTGGATCCTTCAATTTAAACAAACATGAAATGAAGTTTTTATATTAAAATCAAACTAATTGAAACTTATACTATCTAAATCTAGTACGGAATGAGAACAGTCCGTATCAACACGTTACAGTCTCTCAGTCTTCGCACGAATCGCCCAGTGGGAGCGGACACACTTTTCTCACTGCCCTCTTGAACTCTCCGTTCTTCGTTTTTACGGAGACGACTCGTATCACACCGTCTCGACCCGGATGCACCGCTGTCACTCTGCCGCGTAACCATTGGAGCGGAGGCAGGTTATCGTCCTTGAGAAGAACGAGGGTGTTTAGCTCGATATTCTTGCCATCGGCTGTCCACTTGCTGCGTTTCTGCAGTTCTTGGAGATACTCTAATTGCCAGTGACCCCAAAACTGTTGTCGAAGTTTGCGAATGAGCTGCCACTGCGTTAGCCGGTTGTCGGCAGCCTGTAGATAACTATTTTCTACGGGTTGAACTAGTAAGTCACCTACAAGGAAATGGGACGGGGTTAATACGTCAAGGTCATTAGGATCGTTGGATAAAGGTGTAAGCGGCCTCGAGTTTAGGATCGCTTCAATTTCTGCCAACAACGTACTGTACTCTTCGAACGTTTGCACTCTACCCTGTGTAACAGTGTAGAGATGACGCTTCGTAATCTTAACGGCGGCCTCCCAAATGCCTCCAAAGTGAGGTGCACGAGGAGGAATGAAATTCCACTCTATACGTTGCTTAGCTAAGTTTGTCTCGATGCAGCTCTTTTCCTTCTCCAGAAAAGCGTATATTTCTTTCAATTCTCGCGATGCTCCCACAAAATTAGTTCCATTGTCTGAAAATATTTGGGAACAGATCCCTCGTCTTGCGGTGAAGCGGCTCAATGCGGCCAAAAACGCTTCGGTGGTGAGATCGGATACTGGCTCTAGGTGCACCGCTTTCGTACTGAGACACGTAAACACGGCTACGTATCCTTTGGATACGGGAATTCTCCCGCGACGTTTACCTTCACGTATCTGTATTGGTCCGGCATAGTCAATTCCGGTACAGGTAAACGGTCGGGTGTACGCGCGGACGCGCTCTTTCGGCAAATCGCCCATCTTCACATCCAGACCAGCGGGTCTAAATCGAAAACAGGTTACGCAATTTTTTACTACTTTTCGGACTTCTCTTCGCTCGCTTATGGGCCAAAAGCGACATCGCACCACGCTTAGTAGCTGTTCAGGTGGACAATGAAGAAGTCTGCAGTGTTCTTCGCGAATAATTAATCCAGTTATGTGATGTTTTGCTGGCAAAACCATCGGATGTTTTTGTTCTTCCGAGAGATTTGAATGACGGAGTCGTCCTCCCACTCTGATTAATCCATCGTTGTCAAGAAACGGATCCAATCCTTGCAGCTTACTTTTGGCGTGTATTTTTCGTTTGTGTTTCAGATCTCGTATCTCCTCTTGGAACGATTCTTGTTGAGTCATTCCAATTACTATCTTCGTCGCATGATCCAATTCTTCTAGAGCGAGTGGTCCGAGCTTCTTTTCTTGATTAAAGCAGTTATGTCGGAAACGAAAGATGTATGCGATAATTCTTTGGAGTTTTCCATAGGATGAAAATCTTCTCAGTACGTCGTTTGTCTCGCAGCTTGTTAATGTTACCGTCGGTGATCTAAGCTCGGGTAATTCTGTATCCGGCTTCTTTGATCCTTCTGGCCGCTCGTGTCCGTTCGTGAGCCACGAAGGCCCGTGCCACCAAAACGAGTTGTTTGCCAATGCTTCGACGCCAATTCCTCTTGACAGCAAGTCCGCTGGATTCTCCTCCGACGGTACGTGATTCCATTCGATGTTTTCGGTTAACTCCTGTATCTTTGCGACTCGATTCGCTACAAATGTCTTGAGGCGTTGCGGGTGAAGCTTTACCCATCCTAGTACTATTGTACTATCGCTCCACAACGTAATTCTGCCGATTTTATTGCCGAATGAGTTTTTCAATATCTTGCAAATCCGCGCGAGCAGTAGAGCCGCTTCCAGTTCTAATCTCGGCAGCGATGTTGATTTTAGTGGTGCTACTTTAGCTTTCGCATAAATGAGGTTCGAGTTAACGTGCCCGTCGTTGTCGGTACTAACCGCATATAGGCAGGCTCCGAATGCTTTTTCCGAAGCGTCACCAAACCCAACAACGTCAAATGTCTCTGAACTACGTGACGGCGTAATGTTTCTAGGAATGCGAAAATCGTTTATTTGCGGTAGCGCTGTATAGTAAGATTTCCACGCCATGTGAAGTTCTTTTGGAAGCGATTGATCCCACTCGAGATCTTGAAGCCAGAGTTGTTGCATGATAACCTTTCCGGTTATCAATATCGGTGCCAATAATCCTAACGGATCAAAGACCTCCGCTATTTTTGATAACACAACGCGTTTAGTTACGATGGAAGATTCTGAAATTTCGATGCGATACTGTAAGCTATCCGATGCCGAATCCCACAGGAGGCCAAGAATCTTCAAAGCTCCTTCTCCGTCGATGGTGAGCATCGTGTCTGTTTTGCATTCCTCGGCTAAATGTTGCAAAGCACGCTGGTCATTTGACCTCCATTTTCGCAGTTGAAACTGCCCTCGCTCCAGCAGATGCGAGAGTGTTTTTTGTATCTCAATCGCCTCTTGTAAATTGTTCGTTCCTGTCAAAACGTCGTCCATATAAGTGTCTTCGAGTATTACGTTCGCGGCTTGAGGAAACACTTCGACTTTTTCTTCCGCTAGATGTCGTAAACATCGTATTGCTAAATACGGTGCGCATGCTGTACCATACGTTACTGTGTTGAGTTCGAACGTTCTTATCGGCTCGTCCGGATTTTTCCTCCATAGGATCCTCTGTAGCCTTCGATCCCTTTTGTCGATGAGAATCTGCCTGAACATTGCTGCGACATCGGCTGTTAGTACGTACTCATGCGTCCTGAAGCGAAGAATTATATGAATTGATTCTCGTTGTAAATTTGGACCTGTCATTAATTTTTCGTTAAGAGACGTTCCATTCGTCGTTTTCGCAGACGCATCGAACACGACGCGCAGTTTGGTTGTGACGCTGTCAGATCGTACAACTGCCTGATGCGGCAAGAAATATACCTGATTTTCTCTCTGATCCTCGCTTTTTACCAATGACATGTGTCCTTGCTGCGCGTAGTCGTCCATGAAACTGACATAGCTCGTTTTCAGTTCAGGATCTTTCTTAAAACGACGTTCCAATGAAATAAATCGTCGATGTGCTATTTCCTTGGATTCTCCGAGAATTACGTTGTCGCGTATCGGCAACCGAACGATAAATCGTCCCGATTCATCCCTGCGAACTGTTGCTTCGAATTGTTTTTCACAAGCTTTCTCTTCGTTTGTGAGGTGGCGAGCTTCTGGAAAATTCTCTTGTTTCCAAAAGCGTTCAATTTGCTCGCTTAATTTGTCGTCGGATATCGCCAGACAAGTTGACGTTGTGGTGGATGAGCTCTCCGTTAATTCTCCTCCGATGATCCAACCCAGTTCTGTGTTTTGTATTGCCGGTTGTCCTTCGATTCTATTCCTTGGCATACCGAGTACAATTTTCCAGTATAATGCTGCGCCAATTAGCATATCGATTGATCCCGTTTTTTCGAAGGCTTGGTCTGCCAACTGGATATTTTTCGGCAAAACGATTCTCTCAATATCGATATTGCTTTGTGGCAAATCTTCTGCTATTGATGGCAACACGAGACAATCGAGTGTAGCCGTGAAATCGTTGTGAATCGATGAGATTTGCAGTTTGGCAGCCTTTCGAATTGTCGTTCTCGTTTGACTAATACCGCAAACGTCTCTGTTTTCTGAATGACATCTCAAGCGAAGCTTTCTTATCAATTTTTCCGTTACAAAGTTAGACTGCGAGCCAGGATCTAGTAATACGCGACACATTTCCTTTTTGCCGTCCGATCCGTACACGTAGACTTGTGCTGTCGATAAAATCGCGCGAGTCGCGGATTTCTTCGTGTAGTAAATACCCACCGAACCGTCCCTTTCGGTTGAGTCTACAGATCGCTGTGTTTCGATTTCTTCTGCAATTTGCGAGCAGTGGGCTACTATTGGTTCATCCTTTGATGTTTCATTTGACCTTCCGCTTGATTCCTCGTGCAAAATCGTATTGTGGCGATTCGAACATTTTTTGCACGCGGATGCTCGACAATTTTTGGCGTAATGTCCCGTGTTGAGACAGTTCGTACAAAGTTGTTTTTCTCTTACTAACCTGAATCTTTCTGGAATGGAAAGCTTGAGCAACTCTTCGCATCTGTATATTGGGTGATCGCCACCGCAATTTTTACAGCTGATTGTTGTCGAAGCGAGAAATACTTTTTTCTCGTTTTTCCTTTGCGTCGTCGCTGGTTTGTATGACGTCGATTTTTCCTTCGACTGCTGAAGAACTCTTAACATATGGCTACGCTCCGTTAAAAATTTCGTAAATTCTTCCAACGTTGGCGTACTGTTCGGTGTTTTTCCTTTTGTTGCTGCTTGCCAATCGCGTTGTTCTGTAAAATCCAAACGTCTTTTAGCTAGGTGAATGATCATCGTTTCCCATTGTTTGTATGTGCCATGTAAATTGTCTTATCGAATCAGCTTTATTTTCCTTAGTGATCGTCGGAAATTGCAATAATTCGTCCAGATGCGTTTCTATAATCATCATCTGATTATCGTACGTGTCTTTCAATAGTTGCCACGCGCTCTCGTAGTTTTCCTCTGAAATAGTGAAACCTTGTATTACCTGTCGCGCTTCTCCTTACAGTACGCCGACGAGGTATTGGTGTTTTTGCATCCCTGTGAGATCGTCATCTTGATGAATTGTCGTCTCGAAGCTGTTCTTAAAAAACATCCATTTCGCAAAATCTCCTCGAAATTCAGGGAGCTTGATAACCGGAAGCTTCGGTTTTATTCTGTTACGTTCTTGGTCCTGAAACCCGTGCAGAGGCAGCGCATTGTTCGCAGCGCGTCCCTCGATTATCTCGTCTTGTCGTGCTGCTCGCTCTATTCGTCGTGTCTCCGCGTTTATGATTCCTTGTGCCTTTGCGGCTGCTTGGTAATAACTATTCTCGAAAAGCTCTCTCTGAGCTTCGCCATCGACTTGTTCTGCCTCGAATGCCTGATCATCGTGTTCATGTGTCGTTTCTAACTTAACCTGAATTTTTTGTATAAGCTTTCGAGTTTTTCCAATCGAACTTTTGCCTCTTCCGCAGTGGGGTTCTCCGACGTATTGAAAAAAGTTATTATTCGCGAAACTGACCCTTTGACCTGAGCTCTTTGGGCTTTCAACGCTTTTGCTTCCGCCATGGTTTTTTTTTTTTTTAGGATAGGGTGAAGGGACATAAGGAATCGTGTAAGTGACTTACTAACCTTTCGAAAATAGTCGTAGTCCCATGTTGCGCCGTGAATTCGACCTGGTGTGTTTCGTAGACTTGATGATCATCAACCTCCGTTGTATAGGTGACTCGTCTTTGTTGGTCCTTCGTCCGTGAGCGATCGTCGCGTTCGAGCACCGTCTTCGTGTGAGACCGTTTGTTTTGCTCGTTGCGATGTGTTTGTGCGCGCTTGACGCGTCGTTTGAGAACGTTCGTTACGCTCGTTCGTGTGTATGTGTTCGTGTCGCACGAATTTTCACCGATTTGCGTTTTCGATGTCCGATGATGAATGTTCCGTGTGTATACGTGTTTTCGAGCTTCGTAGTTCAACCGACGTTTTCTTGAATCGTACGCGACCGGCGTCCCTCGCTTGGCAATGCTGTTGTCTTGAACGATTTTCTTGTGATGTCCACGAAAATCGTTGTTCTTTTCTCTCGATGATTTTCAGTCGTGGATCATAGCTGCTTGTTGGGCGCCAAATTTGTTTGTGTATTTGCTTTATTTAACTTTTAACAAGTTTATTTCACGAGTAATATTATTTCGTGTCTACACACTTCGCCATCTTGGCCGGACAGACCCACTCTCCGCGCACGCGCCTCAGCGCATCATTCGTACCAACTCTACCTCGCGTAGAAACCATACATTCGAGAATCGATTATAGCTCTCGAACAACATACTACATTGCATTTTGTAATGAAAATATTTCACATTACAAAATGTAATGTAATGAGTAATGGAAATTTTTTACATTACAAATTCAAATGTAATGAGTAATGGAATTTTTTACAATACAAAATATAATGTAATGAGTAATGGAATTTTTTTACATTACAAAATCAAATGTAATGAGTAACGGAAATTTTTTACATTACAAAATATAATGTAATGGGTAATGGAATTTTTTTACATTACTTAATGAAATGTAATGGGTAGTGAAATATTTTTTCATTACATTTTAAAAAAGTAATGAATAATGCATTACTTTTTCATTACAAATTTCGCAACCCTGGTGCCAGCAAGCGGCCTGATTCCACGGCACACGTATGCTCGTGTCCGTCGGTGTGCGCGCTCTATAGCAGGTACGAATATCCGCACAAAGAGGAGAGGCCGAGAATACGGCTTCTCCCATGTGGGCTGCTGCGCAAAAGATTTCGACAGTTATCAGCATAATTCGCAAACTCTTGCGGTGAGGTCACCGGCGGATGAACTCATCGCGGAGCGAAGCTAAACTGCATCGCTTAGCTTGTACACGTGCATCTATGCTATCTAAGCTCTGTGCTCACCGTCGGATGAGCTCATCGTAGAACGATCGCGCTCACGGTCAGGTGAGCTCATCGTAGAACGATGCATCGCCTACCTCGCACACGTGCAATTATGCTGACCTGTCAAAATTTGCAAAAGAGGCCCTTTATTTTAGCAGCTTCAGTTGCTCTTCAGACTCCGTCGCGCGCATTCCACCGGTCCGCGAAAAATGTATCCCGACTGCCTCGAGCTCCCTGTGGCGCCGTTCGCGTGCCGCGTTTCCCGCGTCGACGGCTTGTCGGTATATATACGCACAGTGGCGACGGGTGGAACGCACGAATGGTTGCGTGAAGCCCTGTACGCGTGTTATGTGCAGCGTCAGGCGGGAGTACGCTTCCCGTTCGACGATGTTGTGCCGGGCACGTCGTGTGTGATAATTCCCGCGGGTGGCTGTGACGTACTCCGCGGGAACGTAGTGTCGTGCAACTCCGAGGGATATAGTGAAGTTTTTTTTTGTCGATGAGGGGTACAGCGGGTAGGCAGACGCGGACTCGCTGTATACCCCCGCGCCCTTTTGTGCGTTTGTCGCGGGCCTCGTTATACAGTGCACGGTTTCGGGGATCGCGCATCTTGAGGCCATCCTCTTCGTCTCGGACCTGCTTGCGGATCTCGTAGAGAACCGCGTCGTCGTGGCTGTGGCCGAAAACGACACCCCCCTCCCCCGCGTGCGCATGTACAATGGGGTCGACGTCGCGACGTTGTTAATCGCGGTGTTGAACGACGGGCCCGAACCCGTCGCTTTTTACGACGCGGGGTGGCCCGACGGTTTCGACGACTCGTTCGAGCCGTAGGGGTGAGAGAACGAGCCGTGACACTTGTGCTCGTATGTGCGCGCGCGCGCGTGCGTGCGTGCGTGCGTGCGTGCGTGTGTGTGCGTGCGTGTGTGTGTGTGTGTGTGTGTGTGTGTGTGTGTACCCTCGGAGTTCACCGTCACCGGGAGCAGCAACGGCCTCGGTGAGTAAGATAGTTTTATTTCTAAAAAAAGAATTTTTATAAAGTAAAAAAAAAGGGGCCACTATGGCGAGCCCTCCACTCCGGCCATCCCCCCCCCCCCCGCTACACCCCACGGGGCGTGGGGGGAATCCCCACGGGGCGTGGGGGGAATCCCCACTCCATCCCCTCCACCTCGGATGCCGAGGAGGGGCGAGGGGTGGGGGGATAAGGACGAGCATCCCAACTCCATCCCCACCACCTCGGCTACCGAGGAGTGGGGGTAGGAGTGGGGGTCGCCATACTGGCCCCCATACTACTTATATATATATATATATATATATATATATATATATATATTATGACGGGTATCGCGTGTTGACGTAGGCGGAGGAAGGGGGAAGGGGAAATGAACACTGGTTGAACACCAAATAAAATTCAAATATAATTTAATTAATGCGAAACCATTAGGCTCGATACAAAAATAAACGAAGTTAAGTGATAAATGACAAAAAAAAATAATGAAAGAAGATTCAACTCAAGACAACAAAAAAACAAACACGGCCTTCGGCCGGCAAGGGAGAGACTCGATAGGAATCGTAATGGGGACGTCTCAGGGTATCTGGGGACGGACGGGGTTCCCGAACACGATGGCCACTCAACTTAGACCACGACTATTTAAAACTTAATTTTACAATACTCGAATTAATAAAGCGCAAAAACAAAAGGGATTACAGTACTGATTGCGCGATTTCATCGCGCCGCGATTTATTCTCGCGGGCGATGGCACCCGATTCGGCCGACGGCCGTGCTACGCGAGGCTGGGCCGCGGCTTCGCGCGCGCGAGGGAACTTTCGCGAGGGACACCGAGGATCCGCCACGGACACCTCTTCACACTTTTCTTTTAGCAATAATTACGACACTAATTCTCGGGCTAATGCTCGAATCGCTCGCACTGACTTCAGAATTTGTTACCCTAATTTACACTGTATTTATTTTAATGCGACGCGCATGAAAGAGGGACGACGACCAGGAATGACGGCGGAGGGGTGAAATGAACGAATTGACGATCGCCCGTGTGACCAATTTTCCCGAACCGATTTCAGCGGCTTCCGTTAGCCGCTCTTGCAAAACAAAAAAGAAAGAGGCGAACTTACAGTTTGCTAAGGATTCTATCATGATCGATCCTTCTCTCTCTCTCTCTCTCTCTCTCTCTCTCTCTCTCTCTCTCTCTCTCTCTCTCTCTCTCTCTTCCTCCCTCCCTCCCTCCCTCCCTCCCTCCCTCCTTTTTTTTCTATTGATTTTTTTTTGAGAAATTTTTCGATCCATCTACGCAATCTTGAGATCTCATAATATTCGACCGAACTTCCGAACGATTTTTTTACCACGAAATTTCTTCACCACCTCAGAATGGTTCTAGATTCCCTTCACTCTGAAACGCCGCGTTACACCCTAAAGTGCACCGTTTGTCGACACGCACGACAATCGGTCGTATCGAAACATGCACTACATCGAATCGAATCAAGTGACTCGAGTCGTAGCCCTGACTTTATAGCAAAACTGAATAGTAAAGACAATAAAACTTTCTTTACTCGTTCCCTAACTAGTTTGATATCTAATCATATTTTTTTTCCAAAATTAATAAACACATTAGAATGGTAGGCCGAATTATGTGACCGGACTTTCGGTCAATGCAGGCCTGCAGTGTTGAAAGTTGCTATTCAAAACCCCCCTGATAGACAATCGTGCTGTGAAAATTCACATGTCAGCATTATGGAGGCACACCGTGACACCAATATGCTGTCTTTTGCTATCACATTAAGCTGCAAATTTGCGCCACAGTGCGTGGTTTGGCGAAATAAATGTGTGATGCCAAGACGGCCGGTAAAACCGAGGCAAGTTATCGCGGAATTGAGACGGAAAATTTGGAATATGTTATTCCGGCAAAGTTAGGGTACATTCGCGGCACGCTGTGACGTTCCATTGCCGGCAAAAACAAGGTACATGATTATAACCAAAGGGAGATACGCTACGACAAATGTCATGATACTCAAATTAGTTATATAAGTTGAATCAGTTGGATGATCGAGTGGTTAGCGTGCTTGCCTTCTAAACCAGCCCGTCGTGAAGTTGCGGGTTCGAATCCCAGCCTCGTATTTTCGGAAAAAAATAATGTCTGGTTAAAATTTGAACAAAATCGATAGAAATCAAAAGTGCACGCTCGTTTTACTTTATGAGCTTACACCACTGTATACTGGGGTGGTTCTTAATTTGGTGATGTTGGAAATTCTTTGGTAATGTTCCTCAAAAGTAATCAACTTATAAAAAAAAAAGCTGGCGGCAATGGGAAATTTGTCCAATAATGCCAACCCACCCCACCGAGCTGTCGAATTTGTATATGAGAAAATGCATGCATTAAAAATTTTGTTAAGAAAATTGTTTATTATTCCAAAACTATACATGATAAAAAAATTTCAGATGATGTTTTTGTAGGAAATTTGATGCTCGACAAAAAAGGTAACTTGTAAAATTTTTGTGGTTTTAATATTTATCACGTAATTAGAAAAAACTTGTCATCATTTATTTCAAAAATCGATCGTTATGCTCAAAACAGGAGTTTGACGTCGAAAAACTGCAATTTGTTTTTCGTATGCAAATAGATATATGAAGAGATACATAACGCACTTAATAACAATATGTAAACAATATTGAAATTTTCGATTTTATTAATTTTATCATAAATTATGATAAATTGAAGCCATCCTGCCTTACCGACAAGTATCCTTTCGTCAGGTGAGTTGCTTCCCATGCTTGCCGCAATCCTCGTTAACCTCGAAATAAATGTATGTCTACTGTTTCTACGTGAGGCACATGTCTCGATTCAGCGCTGGACACATGTGCTCGACGACTTAAGTTTAGAAAATCGCGATGACGTTCCATGACCGTAATTTACGTAAACATATTTTTTTAATTGTTGATGCTGATTCACAAATAATTGGAAGCAAATTGCCTTCAAAATTGCAGGTGTTAAAAGTACTTTTTTATAATACTCGGGTTCTAAAATCAATGATACATGAAAGTGCCACAATACTGCCAAAGAAGTCTTTGTGTTTCGCGATAAAGCCGGTATACCGGTACAAACTTTGCCAGAATGGATAAAAAAATCAAAAAGCTACATGCACGCTACAATCTATTGCAAAAACATGCTGGAAATTTTTTTTTTCATATTAAAATTCGACAGCTCGGTGGGGTGGGTTAGAATTATTGGACAAACTTCCGCTTGCGGCCAATTTTTTTTTCTATATATATTGATTACTTTTGAGGAACAATACCAATGAATTTACAACATCACCAAATTAAGAACCACCCTACTGTGTACGTCCAAAATTGGGTGATATTTCGAATTTTTTTGTTTGTTAGAAGTACTAATAAGAGAATAGTAATATTCAAGAATTTTATTATTCATATCTTCAAGTGAACAAAATGAAATTTATATAAAAAAATTATACCAAAAGGTGCTGCTGGAGCCATTCTGGCGAGGTATGTTAAATTTGAGATGCTCTGCGGCATGCAGTATAGGTGACGCAAATTTAATTTTAGAAAAAAATTTATATCAATTCATACGAGTTTAGCTAGAGAAATACGTAGAGGATTGTGAAAATATAAATTTTTGTGTAATTGGCAAGCATTAAACGAAAAACTTAGTTTTCGACAGATAAAAGGACAACCATTTCTTAATATCTAATGTTATAATTAACTAATGGAAAATCCCGTACGTATTTCTCTTCGGCATGTTATTTTAAACATGTACATAAAAGAATGAAAATTTCTGGAGTCATGCTGCGTGCCGTTTTGAAAAATTGTGTTTCGAGAAAAACGGTCGATGTCGCGCACATGGGCCAGCCGCTGCCACCGCAGACCCATACGGGCCTGCAGATCTTGTTTTACAGGTACTAAACTTTTCCCCTTTATTTTAGATGCCTCAAAACATCCTACAAGTAAAAAAAAAAAACAATTTTTTAAATACTCTATAGTGGTGTGACCCCTTAGATCGGAGTACACGGTGACGATTGTTCGTCGCGTCTCTTTGAATGAGGCCGCCATCCCCCCCCCCCTCTTTTTTCCACGTCAGGTTCGTCCGCTCACTGCTGCGAGCTTGAATCTCCTATTGTCAATCACATTCAAAAAGAGGGCAAGACAATCATTCTCAAATAACGAATCTCCCTCCAATAATGCTTCTAATTCTGCGTCTTCGTACACTTTTGGCCTTTCGCTACATTCTTTGTCTTCGACGTCAACCTCACTGTTCTTAAATTTTTGAAACCCCTCACGATAACTTCTCTCACTTGAAGCAGCCTCACCACATACTTCTACAAGCAATCGATGTGCCTTAGCTGCAGATTCATTCAAATTAAAGCAGTAAATCAAAAGTTCCCGCAAATGACGCTTATTCGGCCCAAAACTCGACATTTCCTCACAAAAACAATTATGCGATGCTGATAAAAAATCACTAATATTTCAAGGTTATGGTTTCGCCAGATGTCCAACCCCGCGATATGACGTTTTACATCTGACAATTTCAACCATAACGTCTTAGTAGGGCCATCTTTTGTCAAACGGCGGTGACATATTTGTACTCCCAATAAAAGTACAATATTAGTACCACACAAGTACACTGAAAATGCTGTGCAACGACTTAGCGTGCATGGTTAAGGAGAGAAGCTCAGCGAGGTTTGAATACACACGGAACAAGGCGATCGACGGTGTTCGCCCGGCCCGTCATTGATTACGTTTGTTTATTAATCTACGTCGCAATACCACACTTCGGTAAATGAATAAGGCCATGGAAAAGCGATATTTCGAGTTCTCAAATGGATTCTCAAGACTTTTAGGATTGTTAGAGTTTTATTAAATGTTATTATATTATTTTTTGCGTTTATGGTCGTATCTTATTATTTATTGTGGTTGGTTGCTTTGTTTGTATTACAATGACGACTTAATTTTAATTTCGTTTGCATGTAGGTACTATTTAGTTGGTGAGTTATTGCCTGGCCTTGGAAAATAATTTGTCTATTGGAACTTTCATGTCGAAATAAATCACTCGTTGGATTATCCAAAAATGTTCATAAAAAAACTTTTCGCGATCGGTAATTTGATCATTTGATGAATTTAAGATCTACTGGGAGCTTGAAGTCGTAAATATCGATTTCGCTTATTTTGAAACGAATTGATTTTTTGCTTCCAACAATGAGGAATCAAATGTTTAACTTGATACTTGAAATCAATTCGTTCTTTATTGATAATGTACTGCTCTAGTATTAACCAAATCCATGCTAGCGCAGCCTAATCATGGGTATGCTCTTACTGCTCGTTTCATGCTCTACAAGAAGATATAAGTTATTTGTTTTAAACAGTTGGATCTCACCATTTCATAATGATACTAATGGCAATTCATTTTTCTTAATTTTAGATAATGAGACAAGTTAAAGAAATGACAATGAATATAACGGACCTGGAGAAGTCAATAGCAGAGAAGGAACCGTACATGGCTCTGGCTCACTTGCGTTTGGGGAATCGTTGTCAACGACCTGGCTTCGAGCTTACGCGTGATTTCGTTGAGATTAGTCTTGTTCGGGAAGTCTACGAGCTGCGGGATATTGTGGCTAAACTCCAGCAATCTCTTTCAGAGGTCTTCAGAAAAACAGATTTAGTATTTGCAAAAAAAAGTTTTTCTGCGAGCATTTCTTTACTGTTTAGGATTATGTGACACTCGCTGAATTGGCAGCAAAACATGTAATCAACTATTTCCAGAGACATTAAACCTTGAAGATGATGGCAATTTTTATAACCCACGGTCTTTGGTTCTACAGATGGTAGAATCCCTCTGTTCCAAAAAATTAATGTGCTTCTGAACATGGTTAAATACGAAATGTAAAGTAAGAATGTATTATAAGTTGCAGTTCAATGCCACGTAAAACCACGTTAACATCGATAAATTAGAACATTTTTCGACAAAAAATAAAACATTCAAAAATAATATTCGCCTTTCTATGGTAATATAAATTTAAGTTTCGGCTATGAAGCATAAATAATAAAAAATTCTCGAGATATTAAAAAATCTCATATGTTACTTCAGAATAGCATATTTTGCTTAGGGCCGGTGTTCCATGTGTACAGTATTGAAATGCTAAAAAAATGTATTTTAGTTTAAGCTTGTTTTCGGCACGTATTCAAAATACTTATCTTTTGTAGGCTCAGGTTACACTCCGCCATTTGCTCAAAATACAAATACAGCTGGAAGAAGATATTAACATCAAAGTAAACAGCCTGCAAATTGACGCGGTAGATTGCATTACGTTGCGACATGGTATGGATTATCATGCAGATTCAAGCAGCTTCGTCACATCATTGGTGTAAACCTGTTTGGCGCTGGTATTTATACCTTCAAATAGCCTATATCAACAAATGAAGATAATGCTCGAATTGCATTCGTACATATACACATGATAAATTTGTAACCGTAACTGCAGGAAGGTAATAAATTATAATAGTAAAAAAATATGGAATATATACCTTTTCACCGAAAATATTATGACATACACGTATAAACTGATATTCAATCTATGTGATTAACCAAAAAAGCAGTATAGAGCATAAAAATACATAAAATACATAAAGTGAAGAAGAGTACTATATATATATATATATATATATATAACACAAATCCGCACAAATTCACGATTCATCTAATGCTAAGGGGTGCGGCAAAGTTATGACAACAAGTGATGATAAATTACATTTTTGACAACAAAGAAGTTGCCACCTACTTTTTATAAAATATGTTGGATTTTACCACTACATTTCTAATTTGTAATCAATATCTTAAGTACACCAATAAAGTATCCAATGACAGCTTTCTAATATATCGTTATTCGTTACATTTCATTGGGTTTAGTAGTTTCAAACTATTCATTTTAACCCGTGATCTCGGAATATATTTTGAATTTTCTCACGATTTCAGCATACTATTTCACATTTGTGGCATTATCGAAGGAGGGCGTACGATCCAGCTTCAGAAAGATCACCCCGCTGACGGATAGGAGACATTTCTTTTTATTATTACATTCCCCAGTATATTCCACTTCTCATACTCACCGTGCGGCCGCAGCGAACTCCCACCTCTGTATCGCATTTACCATGACATTTCTGCCATAGGTATAGGGAAACTCCGGAAAACTTATCCCAATACAGCCAGTCACAGGTTGGCTTTTCAGTTTCGGAGCTAGTCGCGTAACGTCGAGAAATAAATTACGGGCTACAGTCACACACACACGACACACACTCGTACCGGGCCTCGTGTGCGAAATCGGTGTAGTACTGGAACTACGTCGGTGTAGACTGGGATTCGAACCCGTGACCTCCCGACGGTCTTGTTCAGAGGCAAGCCCGCTAACCACTAGACGAGCATACCGGTTCAGTACAAAATATATTTTCTTGCATATTGTTCAAGTGTCTACTTCCAAGAACATGTCTACAAATGTTTATCTCAAAATTTGGAAATACAAAATTCGGATTACAAAGTTATAGCCTATAATGCAGCGTCACTGGCACTAACTGACTAGAGGGGTCGAGTACCTGCTTTGCTTAAAGGAATATCAGCCCCATTTATCAAGTGCTATTCTGGTACATAATGCTATATTTACTTTAAAAGAAGTTGTTTTTGATATTTAATATTGTGGTGAATTGGAATCTACATCTAGTAAAGAGGTCAACGACCCGCTATGCAGTTCGCACCTAAAATAATATCGAAATACGCTATTTCGAAATACGCTATTTCACCTAAAATAATAGCGAAATACACGATTTCAGCATTGAAATCGGCAAATCCTACGTGATTTACGGCACGTAGACACTGTCCATCACAAGATCGCCGATCGCAAAACAATCTACTTATATCATTTTATAACCTAAACCACCTTAGTCAAATTAGTATACATTTAATAACCATATATCTTCGCCTTGACGAATCAAAGGCATTTGGCAGAAGGACCTAAATTTCTTACTCCGCTTCGTTGCCCGATCGACCTTTCGTTTTCGAGTCACAAATTGATGGCAGCGGTATACAGACATAGTGTTCGATAGCTCTTAGTTCGCAGAGCTAGAGTAGGCGCAGCGCTGGAGTAGGTCGTCAAGTAAGCTGGAGTCAGAGCATCGGTTTCGATGTTATCGTAATTTATTCGAAGTCCTTTTTATTATTACAACCGGGAGCATTCGAAGATTCGCTGCACAGTAAGATGGGCTAGGTTTTAGTGCGTCGAATCCCCGGCAGAAGCTCGAGTGGTGGGGTGTAGTTTCTGACTACGGTGACAGTGGCACCTCGCTCTGTCTTGGCCGTTATGGTGACTCGGGTGAGAGGCTCCCACTCGCTTCCAGATTAAGTCTGTGTAGTGGCGTCTGCTCGAGAAGCAGACGGTTCCCGCTTGCTTCCAGAAGCCACGTGGATCCATCGATCCACTCGTGTGGCCCAGTAGGTTGTGTGCCTTGAGTCGCTCTCTGTGCTGGTGAGCTAGGCAGCGGTGAGAGCAGAGGCGGGCAGGTAATTTGCCACCGTGGAGATGTCCATCGACGAACCTGAATGTCTCAAGTGGTTGGAGAGTCCCGAGGTGGCCTCGTTAGGTATCGTCATGGCGAGAGCCCGCCGCTGTGAATTAGGCTTTTGCTTGCTCCGAGGTTATACTCTGGTCGAGCAAGCTTGTCGAATTTCCTCGTCTGGCGTCACCCCTATATGCAGACCCCTGCGTTTGTGAGAATGCAGTGGCGCCTAGGTAGTCTGCTTCCTCTCCTGCTAGGCGTTGCACGGGTGTCACGCGGGTTGCTTGCTGGCAGGCGCCCTCGTTTGTTCCAGCGCTCTCGCTCATTCTGCCCGCCTCACCGCGGCTTCGTGGTGATGAATCTGCTCTTCTTCACTGGCAATGATTGGGAGCATTAAACTTTTTACCACCGGTCGTGTTAAATGAGTCATAGCTGTTTTCAACATGACTACCCTGATGTTATCGTCTGTACCTGAATATATAGCGGTTATGCGAGCTAATGGCCATCTGGAAGGTGGCGTAGCTTCAGCCCGGATGAGGCAGAGTTTACCAGGCTCGAACTGAGTTAGTGACTCAGGCCATTTGGTGCGTGGCAAGAGTGCTTGGACGTATTCACGAGCAATGGTGGTTCTGAGATGACTGTCAATGTTGAACCCTCCAGGAAGTGACCTGGAGTCTTGATATCAGCGCTGACGTCGTTGGGATTATCCCTCATGGTGCTTAGCGCTCGAGAGTCGAGGCATGCTTCAACTTGCGCTAGAAGCGTTGCCATTCCCTCGAATGTCAGTGTTGCTTCGCCGACCTCGCAACGTAGTTGATGTTTCGTTGACTTTACAGCGGCTTCCGAGAGCCCCACGAAGGCGGTGCGGCTGGTGGGTTGAATCACCAGTTTATTCCTATAGTGCCGAGATGATCACGAATGTAAGATGTTTGGTTGCTTTGGGCTGTGGAAAATCTCTGGGTCTGCTCCTGTGAAGGTGGTTCCTCGGTCGCTATATACAGGGTGATCCAGAATAGCTGTATCAGTGGGAAATCCCGGGTTCAGCAGGTTACTCCGAAAATTTCTACTGAGCCGTTTTTTTTGGACGCGTCATTAAATGGAAAGGATTAGAAAATAGGTGTTTGATCTTAGAAAGGAGTGCTCGAATCCGCCATGATGGACGATTGAAAAGGGCCGAAGAGTAGACGAAGAGCCACGTATCATTCGCTACGTCACCTGTCAACCTATCCGGTTCGAGACTCGTGACAAGCCGTACGATTTGACGTTTCACCCATCGTCTGGGCACGCCGCAATTCAGCATATTTATGATTTTTATCGTGCTGATCCATTGAGAGTGCCTGTTCTTTAAGTTTCCTTAAGAAATAAAAAGTAACACAACTAACAAATTGTCAATTATAATCAAATTTCGATATACCGAGCGATTTTTTTTGCGTATTAAAAAAAATCAACAGGCGAATTTTTATTTACAAACTCTCAATAATTTGACGCTAAATTTTCGGGAATTGGATGTTTTTTGGATTTCATTCCTCATTCGACCACTCCGTCTTGTATGATAGTCAGATGTATCTCCTAAAAGATTTTTTTCTGAACCCATATCAATGATAAGTGTGTTAGAGCTGGATGAGACAACATAAAGTGAAGCTTTACATTTTCTCATTAGGGGAGGCGAAATCAGTCGGTTCCGGGAAAAGAAAAACGATGCGACGTTTTTTTAGGATTGAAATAAGATGGGCAGATTTTCTGCGCCGCCTTTTACGTTCCGATAGGGATTGAGTCCGGAAGTCCCAAAGCGTTGCCAGTCTGCTTGTGATTTCTCTTAAGAATATTAGAATACCAACGTAGTCTGAAATGTCAAAATTTCGCACTGCTATAAAAGAATGTTATTTATTTATTCATTTCACTTGTGGTTAGAGCGAGTGGGCAATTTGGGCGGCGCTGCAAGCTGCGAGTACAACGCATTGTTGACATGATAAAGATGAAATGAACGTTAGCCTCAACGTTTCCGCGCGACTTACAACGTCGTTCGACCGTCCCCGTCGTGGCAGTTGTCGATTTCATCTTCGATCAAGCAAACAATTGTGGAGACAGGCGGGGTGCGTCGTTCAAACCCTGCTCGAGTGACTAATAAGCTGGTACCGAGCGAGCAAAGATGAAATCGATACTCCGAATGCTTTTTGGAGCCTCAATCGGACATCCCTGAAATTATTCAGCCAGATGCATTTTCGATTTCACCTCATTTACGGTGAGAGCGTGCGGCCAACTCGTGCGGTGCTACAAGCTGCCCGTACGAGGCCAGGATAATTATGTATGTGATAAAGGTTAAATCAACGACACGCTTGACGTTTTCGCTGGACTTTCAACGTCGTTCGACCGTACCCGTCATGGAAATCATCGATTTCATCTTGAATCAAGCAAACGATTCCCAAAAAGTGCATGATGCGTCGTTGAAACGCAGCTTGAGCGACTACCACCGGAGACCAAGCGATCAAAGATAAAATCAATGCTCCTCATGGTTTTTAGCGTCTCAATCGAACACTCCTGAAATACTCCACTCAAATTCGTTCTCGATTTCATCTCATTTCCTGCCAGAGTCAGTGGAAAAGTCGTGTAGCCCTGTAAGCTGCCAGTACAGCGACAGGATCATTATTTACGTGATAAAGATGAAATTGACATTGCGCTTGACGTTTTTGCGCGACTACCAATGTCGTTCGATCGTCCCCGTCATGGCAGTTGTTGATTTCATCTTTGATCAAGCAAAAAATTCCGGAGACAGGCATGGTGCGTCATTGAAATCATGCTTCTATTTATAGTAACATACGGGTGGCTTGGGAAAAAAAATTATTTTCTACTTTGTAGCATAGTAAATAAAAGCTTGTGAAAAAAAAATTGTTTTACGTATAAATTATTTCTATGCTTGTTACCGGTATTCTGAATATCCAAATTATCCAGCTGGCGAGTACCCTAATTTTGCGAAAAACAAATTTACATAATTATACCAATAACAAAGAGTAAATGGAAGTAGCCACTGCTGGTTCATCCGACTGCGAGCTGTTACGTGAGTAAAGATGTAATCAGTGCTCCGTATGATCTCTGGACCCTTTATCGAACTTTTCTGAAATCGTTCGTCGATGTTTACATTCAATTTCAGTCCAGTTCTTCTCAAAGTGAAAGAACGCCTTTGGCGATGCTGTAAGCAACAAGAATGACAGTAACATTGAGGTCTATACCGCGAAGATGAAATCGACGACTTGCGTGATGGTTGTAGGCGTTGTAGGCTCGGACGATTGCCACTCAGTTCATAGGGAACAGAGATGGTAATTGCAATTCTGTCAATCATTTTTCTAGCATCCATAACACATTCTCGAAGCCGTCCCGTCGAGTTTGTCGAGTCTCGTTCCCGATCGGGGAGAGTGGATCATGTGAGCACAGGTATAAGCTGCGATTATGATAGCTCCTTTGCGTACGTGTAAAAGATTAAATCAACGGTTCGATTGGTACATTCGGGTCGTTGTCACCATAACCCCGTCATACTCGTCATAAACTGTGTCGATTTCATCTCTGGTTCAGTAAACGATGCTGACGATGTAGATGGTCTATCGCTGTAACTAAACTCGGACGATTTCCACTCAGTTCCTAGCGAACAGAGGTGAAATCGATTCTCTCAATCATTTTTATAGCATCCATAACACATTCTCGAAACCGTTCCATCGAGTTTGTGGTTGATTTCATCTTGTTCTCGATCGGGGTGAGTGAATCATGTAAGCAGAGGTATAAGCTGCGAATACGATATCTCCTTTTCGTACGTATAAAATATGAAATCAACGGCTCGATTGGTACATTCACATAGTTTTCACCATAACCCCGCTATGCTCGTCATAAACTGCATCGATTTCATCTCTGGTTCAGTAAACGATGCTGAAGACGTGGATGGTCTATCGCTGTAATTGAACTCGGACGATTGCCACTAAATAACATTCTTTTATGGAAGTGCGTAAATTTTGTCATTTCAGACTACGTTGGCATTCTAATATTCTTAAGAGAAATCACAAACAGACTGACAACGCTTTGGGATTTCTGGAATCAATCCCTATCGGGACGTGAAAAATTGCATCTCAGACGGTGCAAAAGATCTTCTCATCGTGTTTTAATCCTCAAAAAATGTCGTATCGATTTTCTTTTGTCGGAACCGATTGATTTCGTCTTCCGTAATGAGAACATGCAAAGCTTTACCTCATGTTTCTTAACCCAGCTCGAACACACTTTGCATTGATATTTATTCAGAAAAAATTGTTTCAGGAGATAAATCCGGCTATCACACAAGACGGAGTGGTCGAATAAGAAATGCAATCCAAAAAACATCGACTCCCCGAAAATTTAGCGTCAAATTATTGAGAGTTTGTTAATGAAAATTCGCTTGTGGGTTTTTTTCAATACGCAAAAAAATCGCCCAGGATATCGAAATTTGATGATCATTAACAATCTGCTGGTTTTGTTAATTTTTATTTCTTAAGAAAACGAAAAGAACAGGCACTCTCAACAGATAAGCACGACAACAATCTGATGCATTGCGGCGTGCCTGTCACTCTTTGGCACGCCGACCGATAGCAAACGATAGGTGAAACCTCAAATCGTGCGGCTTGTCACGCGTCTCGAACCAGATAGGTTGACAGGTAACGTAGCGAATAATTTACTAAATATCAGATCTGGCGCGCTGGCATCTGTCAAACGCTGCGTTTTCGATCGTCCATCATGGCGGATTCGAGCGTTCCTCTTGATGATCGAACGCCTATTCTCTAATGTTTCCCGTTTGATGATGCGATAAAAAAAACCGGCTCAGTAGAAATGTTCGGAGTAACCTGCTGAACACGGGATTTCCCGCTAAGACACCTATTCTGGATCACCCTGTGTAGCTGAACACATACCTCGCCATTAGACCAATATTTGAAGTGCAGTAATGAGGGCTTTAGCTGAGTAGTCCGATGCCACATCAAATGAACTGCCTTTGTGACTATGCAGACGAAGATGGCGAGGACGGCCTTTGTTGCTTTATGTCTTCGTCCTGGGGTAGTCCGTGGCATGAGGGGCCCTGCGTAGTCAACTCCGGCGTGTCGAAATGGCCTTGCTGGACAGACTCATGGTAGTGGAAATTCGGCCATTCGCTGTCGAACCGGTGTCGTCCGTCATCGCACACATGGCACACAGTGGTAAATGCAAATTTTTGCCAAGGTGCGAGCTCGAAGTATCCAAAAACGTGGCCGTAGATGGCTTAGGGTCAGTTGTATTCCTCCGTACAGGCATTTCCTATAAATTGATTCAAATAGTAGGCATGAGAATTTTGAATCTACTGGTTGGAGAATAGAATGTTTGTCATCCCGTGCGAGGAGCGCATGTTTCAGTCTCCTACCGTCTCGAAGAATGTAGTTTTGATCGATGGACGGTGCCACACTGGCTAGCTGGTTATTGCTTAAAAGTGCTTTTTTTTTGCTTTTAGCGCCTGAATCTCGGCCGCAAATCCCTCGTTTTGGATGTCTCTGATCAAATGGAGTTCTGCGGCTTGTATCTCGTCTGCCGTTAGTGTAACATCCCTTGTCTTGGTCAGCCATCGTCTACTACTTCGCGAAGCGAACAGTCCCCGCGTAACAAATAGAATTGAATTCTTGTAGACAAACACATAAAAAGACTGTTCAAGCTTATGCAAACCGGGTCGAATCCATAATGCTGAATCTAATCTCGGATTGCACGCCAGTGGTGAATTCAGAATCGGGCCCAAAAACGATTAAACAATTAATTAGGCATTATGCCTTAAATAATTTCGAACGTGGACTCCAAAAGGACCGACAGTTAATAGTGAGGTCAAGAGGGTACCATAAATTACGGGAAGCCGTCCGAGGAGCAATAGAAGAGAAAAAATCGGTCGCAAGAACGAAGACAATCGCAAAGAACGTCTCCTACAGCAGCGGTTTGTCTGCACCGTCACACGTCCACGAGGGGCGAAAATCGTTCCTATTTCAAAAGTCCGAATCGCATCAAGCGTAATCACAAGCGCTCCATACCGTCCCAGTGCCAACAATATCAATTAATCAAACAGAAATAATGTTCAACTATTGCAAAAATCCGGGTCACAGGTACAAAGACGGTAGCGTATAGCCAGGATAGCAGGGCCCAAGTAATCAAAATAAGCGCCACTACTGCGTTCAAAACAATAAGTTTCCAAGCGGAAAAACGAGTATAGGTCGAATGAAAAGACCCAAGAAAATGCGCCCAAAACAACCGCTAGTTCATTAGCAGTCGGCGTCCTTTCAATAGGGAAAGATTCAAAAAGCGTTCAAGTAAAAGAAGGAAAATCACCGCAACGAAAAATAATAAATATTTTACTCATAAGGCCGTATATACATAATAGCAGGACACCAAAACGAATTAACGAGGTCAGCGATCAGGGTCCGCGAGTACACGCCAATGACCTTCATATAACGTCACAGCAGGCTAGCGATAATAGGCTGAAACTCACGTTGAGAAAGGCCATCGTAAAGGCAGAGGCAAACACTTGCCCCGTAATAATGATGAACGTGCTCAAAAAAGAGCAAATGATTAAAAGATCTGCAGTCGAACTAGAGAGAATAGAAATCGACATCGTTAGCCTGGGAGAATAAAAATGCGATAAAAAGAAGAAAGAAGAGAAAACATATGAAAACGCTAAATCACGAGTGAAAAGGTTGGAAAAACTATGACTCGAGATTGAGGGAAACTCACATTTAAACGCTAAAGACGGACAAATTTTGCGACAAATCTGCGGGGGATTCCCGACGTATTTCACCTAGAAGGAGAATTACTGGGTTGGACAAAAGCAGTCGAACATCGATTGCTTTTGTCCAACTCAGCTCAGCACAAGAATAAAATCTAATGACAGGCACGAAAAATGCTATACGAAGATATAATCTGCCCAAGCACAAGTCCATGGAGCGCTCATTGCTCGTAGTGCCAAAAAACCAGATGCGGATGAAATAGTCAAAAAAAGGGTGGTCGCTGACTTTCCAAAGCTAAACGAGGTCACAGAAGGTGATTTTTATCCACTGCCCAATATCGCAGAGATACTGGACTCGTTGGGGAAGGCTGTGAATTACTTCACGACCCTCGACTTCGCCTCGGGATTTCATCGAATCCCTATGGCAGAAGAATACAAACCGAAAACGGCATTTGCAACGCCGTTAGGACATTACGACTATAATCGAATGCCATTTGGTTTAAAGAATGCACCTCCTCCGTTTCAAAAGTTAATGGACGCGGTATTGGCCGGTTTGCAAGATCTGAAATGCTACGTATATTCTGACGATATAGTCATACATGGAGCCTCACTCGCCGAGCACCGTCAGCGGCTACGAGAAGTTTCGACGCGACTAAGAGAGGCTAACTTAAAAATACAACCCAGGAAATGCGTAAAGAAACGTAATTTGTCGGTCATACTATAACAGAAGTTGATGTGAGACCTGACCCAGAAAACTAAAAGCGGTAACCAACCTCTAAAAAATGCGAAAGAAATACAACCGTTTCTGGAACTGGCCGGGGACTACCGCATATGCATTAAGGATTTTTTCAAGATTGCAAAACCGATTACGAATTTGATCAAAATGAGGGTTATATTGGAGTGGATCGAATTATGCCATAGCTCATTTGATCAATTAAGGGGAGCCCCGATCACAGCCCCCATACTTCGGTATCCAGATTTCACGAAACGTTTATCGTGACAACGGATGCCTCAGATAGGGCAATTGGTGCAATCCTGTCGCAAGGAAAAATTGGGGAGGATTTACCTATATATTATGCAAGTCGAAATCTTAATAAAGCCGAAACAAATTATTCGACTACAGAAAAGAAACTACTTGCAATCGTAGGGGCCGTAAATCAATTTCGACCATATATTTACGGTACAACATTTACCGTAATAACGGCTCATAAACCATTAACATGGTTATTCAACATAAAGGATCGAGGATCAAGGCTAATGAGATGGCGAATAAAATTGGAGAAATACGATAATAAAATCCAATATAAAACGGGAAAATTGAACACAAATGGGGACGCGCTAAGTCGCATATACGTTTTGACACGAGCTCAAGCAAAAAATAGAGAAAGCATCATCAGGAAGCTTGGCCGCGTGACAAAGGAAGAAACTGAATAAGAAACGGCTACAATGCTCGCACACGAGCGAGAGGAATTAAACAGAGAAAAAACGTCATCGCCGCGCGACAGCAAGACGGAGAAGGTAGAGGAAAGCAAATGACCGCCAGCCGTCGTGCGAGGGAGAGGGAAGAGACCGAGTCCGACAACATGGAGTTGGACGGTGACAATACGAGCGAGAGCGCCTAGAGAGAGCGCAAAAAAAACGTCAGCGTTACGAATACCCGCACAAAGAGGAGAGACTGAGAATACGAGGAACCGTGCTACGAAGCCCCGCGTGGAGAAAGAGGCGCCGGGGGAAGCGCGGCACAGGGAGAATCTTCTCGTGAATTAGAAGAGTCACGATGCACGAGCTCGAGCGACGAAAAGAAATGCAGCATTGGCGCATCCACTCCAAGCGAGGGAGACCGAGCGATCATCATACAAGAATATCATGATGCCCCTCTAGATGGGTACCAAGGCATCACACGGACGCTGCAGCGAATACGTCAATAGTATGTGTGGCCTGGAATGAAGCGAGGTGTCACCGCACACATACAAGAGTGCGACAAATGCCAACGAAATGACCCAGGAAAAAAAACGAAGTTACCGATGGTCATCACAGACACACTGGGCCAAACGTTCGAAAAGTATGCTGTCTATATTACAATATCGTCGATATTACAAATAGGCAACAAGTGTATTTTAACTTTTCAGGACTTATTAACAAAATATAGTAAAGCAATTCCGATAGAGAACCAAGAAGCCAAAACCGTAGCAAAGACTCTTGTAATAGAGATTATTTGTAAATTTGGCGCCCTATTCGTAATCCTTTCGGATCAAGGCACAAATTTCTGACGCAATGTATTTCAAGGAATGTGTGATCTCCTAACAATTAAAAAAGCTGCAAACCACGTCATAGCATCCGCTATTGAATGGAGCCTTACAAAGATCTCATAGGACCCTTGCAGAGTACCTGAAAAATTTAGTTTAAGAGGATCAAATGGACACCATACGCAATGTTTACATATATTACTACGCCGCACACGGCTACTGGTATTACGCAGTATGAATGGGTGTTCGGTAAAAAAAAGTCCAAATTACCGACCGAACTCAGAGAAATCCCGCGAGCAAGGTATTCGCACGGCGATTACGCTCAGGAATTACGCGAACGCCTGAGGGCATCATGGCAACTCCAAAAAGTGGTCCCAAATCCCAAAAGGCCAGCGAAAAAAAGAAAAAAATTGTCTAAGGACTTTTAATGGTTGGAATAGCTGTATTACGACCGTTATGAAAGGGATAGCGTCCCTACCTGGCTTAGGAACGCATTCCGTTCGTGAGCGTCGGACCTGCCGCATTGTTTACTCGTCGCGCGTCGAAAATAACACAGAGTTCAGACGTGTGTAGAATCACGAAAGGTTAACGGATTTGGATTCTGCAAAATGTATTCTTCTCCAGAAAGTAAGTACAATTTAAATGTGTTGCTCGAAATTATTATTAACAATGTATGAAATAGTAAGTCATCAATAAAAATAGTGGTATTTTTCTTAGTCACGTTCTGAAAAGTCGTGTTAAAAAAAGCAATAACTCAAAACCCTTGTCGACCCCGGCTCTTAAACCGAATGGAAATTGTTGCTTAGACATTTCTTCAAATCATATCTGAAAAATTAGCTGCAACTAGCTGCGACTTCGGTTTCTGGTATAATTTGTATGCCATGATGTGTGCGTTTTCTGCTGTATTTCGTATCTTTTGCGTCTAAAATATTGTTTATAGGAAATTGATAAAGATAATTCTTCTATTAATGTTATTTTTTCATTTTCTACAGAACCTCGGGATAATATCGAAGAAATTCCTTTCACGAGAAAATAAATTTTCATATTTGTGAAATTGGTATTGAACGGAAATATCAACGTGGTCGCTGACATTGTTGGAATAGAGAAGTCAGAAAAATTGAAGCATCCATACATTTCGCCGAAAAGTCTGAAAATCCGAAGTCATGGGTAGATTGATGTCGGAATTCAAAAAGGGGTGGCAACAAGTGAGCAGGAATGAATTTCAATTCTTCCAAAAATTCGACGAGTGGCTCAACATTCCTGTGTCTTTCACAATTAAAATTGAAGGTTTGAAGGCTTTTACGTAAGACACAATGGAGCGTCCTTCCACAAGCTGAGACGATTTGAGGGATCGATCAAAACGGAGAAGGGCAGAAAAAGTTCGAAAAGAACATACCGTCCACGAATTGGCCTACGCTACACAAATGGGTCTCCGGGCTTCTGGAAATTTAGATGCTTCAAGTGTAATTAGAGAAGTCACAGGAGGCAGTCCGTCAAAAGCATCACAGTACCGGCAATCTATGGAACGCGTTTCAGAAGATGTTGTAGGGTCGCATTCGTGTCCCTAGCGTGCGTATTTAAATTTCAAATGTCTCGAGCCTAAAATGTCGAAAAGTCGACCAATTCCCGCGGGCGAACCTATCAAAACGGAGCCACTTTCCAAGACGGTCACAGCCTTCTAGAGTCACGGAGAAGAAGACGGCTTCGTGTACGAGAGAGCACCGCCTCACCCCACTCATTTTATTACCTCCATCATCGAGACTGGCTATCTCGACCGCCACTACATACGCGGTCGAGTCACAAAATTTAAAAAGGAACGATAGCGCGATCCTGAACACGAGTCAACTCCTTGGACGAAAGGCCAATCTCGTCGAGTCATTGGAGCTCATCATCGAGGAGGCCGAATCAATTACGGCATTCGACGGGACCCTGATCGTTGAACAGTGTACGCGTCGAACATCGTACGCTCCTGACACTACGAGGGCGCAGTCAACATACTACGAGACGGCATCGAGAGTCCACCAGCTCACCACGTCAATTCGTCGGCCGAATGAGAAACACGTACGGGGAAAAATTCCCCAAAACAACGGAAGAAAAAAGGAGTACGCGACCAACAACCAAAAAACGAACAGTGACCGCATCGCTCAACAAAAAATAGTGCCGCCATTAGACACTCAGTGGTGTTCGCGGTGATATTTCGCCCAAGTGATCGCTCACCCGTCATATAATTATATGAGTAGTTAAACCATTGTTCGGACAATTTAGCGAATAAAATAACAAAATCAGTGAACTTGAATGGATATAACGTTTATAAAAGGAGGACGGCAATGGGAAATTTGTATATTTAATTATGTTCAATTATATCAATTTCGAATTGGAATATAAATTAGAAATGAAGATCGAGACCAAACGTTTAACGTGGTCGGAGTAGGATGACTGGCAATGGGATCCCAGGATCGAAAGTCAAGATGAAATTGTAAACTGTATCGTTAAGTGTGAATTGTGACGATTTTAAACATGATTGTCAATATTTAAGCGTGACAGAACGCGCTAATGGTCAAATGAAATAAATAGATGCGCACCGAATGTCGCCAATGTATCGTTGTCAAAATATGTAAAGATAGATGGGAATGCAAATGAGAGGCGACGGCGTAACGGGCATCGCCGATAGATGAAATTTACAAATTGATTGCAAGATAGAAGCGCATGAACTCGTTCCGGCCCAATGGAAAACCCTTGGACATTAACAAAATAAAGTACTGTGATAATAAACCGAATTATAAAAAAGATTGTACGTGATGTGAGATGGGATAGGAGAAAACAAACGAGTTTGGTGTATGTTTAGAACCAACTAGTTAAAAAATTAAACAATTTGTTACAATGTGCTGTCAGGCAACGTAGCATTATCACTTGTAGTAGAAGGTAAAATTACAAAAAGTCAATATCAATTAATACGTTCTGTAAGCGTGAAAAAATGGTAAATTATACCGGCCGTATAAACGTGTATTGTGTTACAAGCCGGATTGTTGTCCGGTTGTAATATTGTTATTTTATTATTTTGTGCGCGAGCTGGGGACTCCGGCACGTGGATCCTTGTCTGTTTTAAAGCGGCGTAACGCACCTCACCTTTTATTGCTGACGCTGGTGGAGACGTTCGGCGTTCGAATGTAGGTGAATAATATAATACTACTAGTTCACTAGTTATAATACTAGTTCACCCAATTTAACAGTTCACTTTATTCGTCACTTAAAAAGGTTTTACACGGAACGTAAATATAATGATACTTGTATATCGAAATGAAATATAATTGAAAATAGTTGTATCAGGGTTATTGGAGAATAATAGGTGATTCGGCTTCGAAATAACTCGACACGCAATGCCGCTAAGGTAATTGTCGCGAACGAATATAACGAAGGTGAATGAAAGACCGCTAAGGTATTTCCTTCATTCGATAAGTTCTCACGCGATCACAATTTCAATGACAGAAAAGGACAATACCGGTCGTACCCGCGAGAACCTAAGACCGCTAAGGTATTTCCTTCATTCGATAAGTTCTCACGCGATCACAATTTCAATGACAGAAAAGGACAATACCGGTCGTACCCGCGAGAACCTAAGTACACGAGCAGATTTGTCACTAAGGAGTAAAGGTCCCTCGACCGATTATTCGGAAAGCCGCAATAAGGGGTCGTCCATTAATTACGTGAGGTTTTTTAGGCCACTCTTTGAACCCCCCCCCCCCCCGCACCCATGGTGATATGTGGTGAGGTTTCTAGCCAGCCCCCCCCCCCACATCACGTGTATTTTTTTGTTAAGAAACGTCTGACACAAGCGATAGACAGTGCGGGATATTATGATGAAAAACGAAATAATATATAAGTATTGTCAGCATATTTAAATGGCATTGTCCGCGCAGTTACAAAAAAAATACACGTGATGTCACCACCACCCCCCCCCCCCCCGAGCGTGATCATTCGTGATGTTAGCTAAACCCCCCCCCCCCTATTTCAGCCTCACGTGATTAATGGACGACCCCTAAGACTGAGGAGTCACCAAGTGGATGACGCCTTGAGGATTTCGGCAAATAGCTGCGCTTAGGTTGTCGTGGGGGTGAATTGCGAAAGAATGGATCAGCGATTTTCAGTAGGTTTCGCAAAGAGTTCGATTGTTGCATTCCCTTTTTGCTTGCACTAATATTTCGAAACTGGTAAGTTCGCTTCTTGAAGAAAGAAAAGGAATTTGATGATTCAGGATTGCGAAATATTGCGAGCGTTCGGTGGTACGGAAGCCACGGAGGCAATGACACGAGTTGAGCAATACGGAAGTTTACGGATACGAAAAATGGTCCGTAATAATTGAAATCAGAAAAAAAGTGTTACCCTGTAAAGTCAGAAATTTCTGTAACTGAAAGTGGAGCCACACTTGGACTCCAAGCATTGCTAAATCATACAGCTGAAAGAATATTAATGGTACAATCGGACGTTATTGGAAGTCTTCTGAAAACAAAGTTGGTAATTTAGATTTGATATGCAAGTGAAGAAGCGATAGCACTTCTGGTCAAAGTACTTACAAACAAAAATTTAGCGATGGAAACGGCAATAAATCGGATGCCACCATTTTCTTTATTTCACTTGTTCCCTTGCAAATCTTTGATAGAGTCTACCCACACATAATTATTTGAAAAAATCCACGTCCTTCGTCGTCAACATTTTGTCGCCCAATTAAAATTGAATTCTTGCACGAAACTGCCGAAGCAACTAGGGCAGAAATTGATTGTATCGAAGCACAAGAGAGAAACCTTGTGCCCTTTCAAACTGTAATGAAAAACTATGGAAGTTCAAGTGACGGAAATACAGCTCGAAGTTTTTTCGAAATTTCTGAAATTTCCGCTTCGATAACGGGAATTGATGAAGAATTGACAAAGCGATTTCATGTTGTATTGCACGTAATTTCTTGTGGTTTCGAAATCAATATACCCAAATTTCGCAAATACACTGAAGATACTGCACAAAAATTTGTCGAAGCCTATTCGTGGTACTTCATGCCAACAACAGTACATAAAATTCTTATTTACGGTCACGGAATTGTGGAATTTTCATTACTTCCTATCGGACAAATGTCTAAAGAAGCTCGGGAATCATGTAACAAGTATATTAAAAGATTCCGAGCAGATTTTTTACGAAAATGTCACCTCATAAGAAACACGGACGACATTTTTTGCAGACGTTTGGTAACGTCAAATCCAATAATATCCTGTTCGCAAAAACTTCCTCCAAGGAAACTAAGATCGTTATCCCCATACGCGGTTGAACTATTGATTCCACCTTTAGTTAGAGAATCAGGTCAGATTTCTTCAAATAATACGAGCGATGCATCTGACGATGATGACAAGTCACAGGACAGCGATTAATTGTAAGAGATGCTAAAATTATATCGATTAGAAATTAAAGAATGAAAGAAATATATTATAAATGTTGATTGTCATTGTAATAATGGTTCATTACTGTATTCCAATTTTCTTCTTTCTAAATCCTCAAATTTCAACTGTCATTACATTTTCCATTTAATTTATTCATAATGATAATTTCCAAAATTTGACTTCATATTCATTATCAACAGCGTTGAAGACTCCTAAAAAGTGAATTCCGTGCAAATCGAATTGACGCTCCACACGTAGCTGTCCACATCGAATCCACCATTTTTTTTTTGCGAATATTTCTACTTATTCGTAATCAGTGACCTCGAAAATCTCTATGCAGGAAATTTGAAAGAAATTTAATGATTGTTCGCCATGTCGCCATTTTTGAGCTATCTGGAGCCGCGACTTTTTTTCTTCGAAATTTGACTTTGTATCCGTGGTCAGCGACCCCAAAAATCCCCGAGTACAGACTTTCACCCAAATTGAACACGTTTTTGAAGAAATTTTCCGCCGCATTTCATCCGCCATTTTGTTTTTATAAATTTTAACCTTGAATTCGTAATCAGCGACCCCGAAAACCCCCGAGTCCAAACTTTCACGCGAATTGAATACGTTTTTAAAGGAATTTTCCGCCATTTTATTTGTCTAAATGTGTACTTCGAATTCGTAATCAGCAACCCCGAAACCCCCCGAGTCCAGACTTTCACCTGAATTTAATACGTCTACGAAGAAATTTTCCGAATTCAATACGTTTTAGACTGTTGGCCGGTTTTTTTGGGATTTGAGACCACTTTGGGCCAGTAAGGTAGAGGACCGTCCGCCCGATCAAGTCCTCTCTACGATAAGAACGTGAGGCGGGGCACATCGGACAAGCTGACCACGAAGTGGGTAGGGTCTTACACGGTACGAAGCCGAGAGGGAAGTGAAACCTATCTTATCGGCCGCGGACACAGGGAGATGTGCGTGCACGCGAACCGCATTGAAAAATATATTACCCTCTAGCCATCGGAAAGGCCAGCGGTTGGACGCGAAAACGGGGCCCGCGGCGCAGCCGCATGAAGCCGCACCATCAAAGAAAAGGAGAGAAAACAAAAAGAAAAAAAGATACTTTTTATGCCATAAAGCACAAAATCGCAAGCTTTGTAACAAATTTATGAAGAAAAGAAGGAGCAAGAAAATTATGACTCAGCAACGAATCCAAAGTAGTGTAGTGGGGCCGATTCTAACCGAAAATTACTAGTACCGACATACCGACTTTAGTTTGGAAACGAACCAAAAAAAGGTTAATTTCCGAGTTATTGTCGGATGGTCGAGTAGGGTTCTGGTCAGAATCGGCCCCATGATCGACTGTCGATGTCTGCACTTACCGACCGATGGTAGGGCTCACCTGCCTACCGACCGATGGTTGTAAGTCCCCCTTCGCCCGGAATGGAATTCAGTAGAATGGTGGTGGGGGAGAGGGGGGGGGGGGGTAAACACGGGGACACACGTCCGACTCCTAGCGAGGCCACGCAACGACTGACAAAAAGTCGAAGTGCTTTGTACTAAAAGGGAATTCCCCTTCCCTCCCGCCGGAAGGAGAGGGGCTGCACTGCTGACCGACCGATGGTAGGGCTCACCTGCTTACCGACCGATGGTAGGGCTCACCTGCTTACCGACCGATGGTGGTAAGTCCCCCTTCGTCCCGAAAGGAATTTGGCGGAATCGTCGGGCGGGGGAGGGGGGGGGGGGGTAAACACGGGGACACACGTCCGATTCCTAGCGAGGCCACGCAATGACTGACGAAAAGTTGAAGTGCTTTGTAGTTGAAGGGAGTCCCCCTCCCCTCCCGCCGGAAGGAAGGGAGGGTGAGTAGAGAGAGGGGGCTGATTTCTCAGAAATTGTTTTAAACATTTCTGGGTGGTGAGTCATCGGGCAGTCGTCGTGGCTTGACACCCCCCCCCCCCTCTTCCTTGCCGAGATGCAATAGTTTTGTGTTTATACATTGACGTGTTGAAACCTGTCAGCGAAAAAAGTATTGAGGTGTTGAATTATTGTTTTCTTACAATTTATTTATCATCCATCGGCAGAAGAGTGTTTAAACATAGATGATTTTTGAAACGGGATCAAAATGGCGGCAGGATTTCGTCAGATTTTTTCTGAGAATTATATAAACATTTTTTAAACGTTTTGTGGGGTGGTGAGTCATCGGACGCATGACATTTTTCAGCGCTCGGACCCCGTACCCTTAATTCAGTGCGGTGATAGGAGAAAATAAACACATGAAAAGACCGCTGTTTATACTCGAGCCATGCGATATTCCATTTGCACGCGCGTGCACAAACACACACACACACGCGCACACGCACGCACGCACGCACACACACACACACACACACCTTGCGGATGCTGCGCTCGACGAAGCCCCCCCCCCATCCCAATCAAATGAGATATCGATAAATGCGTAGAAACTCGGCCGCCATGAGGAAGGGGACTATAAGTGGGGGTGTTTAGAAAAATACTTGTCAGTATAGCGTCCCCCGTCAACATGAGTCATTTCAGAGATTCAAAATCCTGTTTCTCAAAATTTGAAGAAGTTTGCTGAAGATCAATTTCGAAAAGGCCCTCCCCCGATTCAAAAGTTCAAAAAATCGAAGGGAATGAAGCATATAATGATAATGTTCATCCTGGGCGATACGGAGCTGTAGGTGATTCACGGAAAAAATAGGCTCTTGTCGAGAAGTTGCCACGGAAGGCTGCGGAAGACGATCATGCAGCGCAACGAAACAATGCGTGCAACAGACGTCAATTAAAAGTGCGCATCGAACGATCGTTGCAAGACATTAAACAATTGAAAGGAGAAATAGACTCGTGGACGCAGATTCATTCGCTGAGGATGATATTTGAATAAATTAATTTGGAGCCACGGCCCGAAAAATCTCCCCTCCTAACCGACAAACGTCATTGGTCGAGGATTCAGAGTGGAGAGAACAAGTAGATAATCTTGTGAAGACGGCTTCGAACGATCAAACAGCAAGTGAAACATGGACGCCATCTATAAGATTGATAAATACGCCGATTTTCTCAGGGCGAAGAAATTGAACGAGTTGACCCCCGAGTCAGATTATCCCATCACCGACATATGTGAAGTGAACACGAGATATGGCAAAAAGTTTGTGATCGACATTCGCAACGAGTTTACCGTATTTCTACTGGGGAAGAACAGTAAGGTACTTGAAACGAATCCGGCGATATTCCAAACGATATTGGCATCAGCGCACAATGGAGATCTATGCATGCTCTACGTCGGTGTAAAGTTCCACAGCATGGACTTAAAAAACCTGGCAAACGAACCTCGCGATTGCAGTGACCGGTGAGGAGGCAGGCGACTAGTGTCGATTGACTGCTTCATTAAGTGAATTACGAGTGAAATTTTTTTTTTTCTGCAGATGAAGAAACCCCGAGTCGCTATGGGGTCTCGGCAAAAAAACACATCACATCACAGGCTCGATGTTGGCAGCGGTGCTCCAGCCTGGAATTCTACGAACCTCGCGAGGCGGCAGCGAATTCATGGCAAAAAGATCGTGTTTGGGATCACCAAGGCGCTCCAGGTTGACATCAGCGCTTAGAGGAGATCTGGTGCGAAGGAATCCACGAATCTCGCCATGACAGTTTTTGGAGATCATTTCGTGTATGTGTGTGGGTGTGAATGGGAGAATATTTTTTAAAAAGAATATATTTTGTACATAAAAAGAAAAATTTTGTAATAAAGTTTTTCCTCGCATTCTCTTTCAACCATCTTTCCAGACGTTTCACATTTTCATAGGGAATTTTAGGTTGAGAGTCGTATGATAGGGGCATCCGTTGTTTCTCAGCACTTTTGGCGCACGCTTCTCCAACGATGGGCAATCCAAAGTCTAGCAACGGAGTTCGATTATTTCCGTTGCTAGGTCGGTGAATTTCTTCAACCACAGCGATTTCTCCAATTCCTCGACGTAGACGATTCGAGCGTGTTCTAAGATTGATCGAATGAACATGGAAATAGTGTTGTGTGGAAAGTCGCCATCGTCTCATCGCAAACCACGGTGATTGCGCTCCAACCACATATTCGTACTCTTGTACTTTCCCGGCAGAGAATTTTAGGCGTACGGTGGTTCGAAGGGAAACGTCAAGGGCTTGCAGTCAACGCTCGCCACCTCGACAATTGATATTTCCTTCGGGACGAATTTGTTGATCGGTCGCTTGAAGCCTTGTACATCAACGATGTCCTCCATGATGACTGAAGGGGGGGGCGCGTGATCTCAAGTTTATATCAATTTTCTTATCCCGCCACCTATCGGATTGTACTTGACAATACGATCATGGAGAATGAAACAGTATGCGGAAGTATTGGCGGGAATATTGGTCTTCGATTCGAATTCAATGCGTACGTCAACGGGGCCGGACTTGAGAGAATCGTTCTGCTGCGAGCAATCAATGATAATGAGCGGAGCATACGTTATGAAATCCAATTTTTGCAAGCATGGTTCAGGCGCTCTATTGTAGTACGAATATTGAAAGTTTGCATACATTTGATAGAGAAGCGCATATTGGTTCTTAGCAATGTCCAGATTCAAGTTTCCATAGAGATAACTTTACGAATTGACGTAGAGTTTGACTTCAGTGATGTTACAAAGATCGAAATTGCACGCATTTGCGCTTTTCTTATTTTTACGATCGGTCTGGAAGGATAGAATTAGATATCGCGTCTTTTGTAGTTGCGTAGGTGTCTTCACAGCCCACATGTGCTTTGAGGTCGCGGAGAGCATTGGGTATTCGTACAATTCCTATGAGCGGAAAGTCATGGGTATCGATGGGTTTTTGCTGATAAACTTGAGAAGTTGAATTGAGTCTTATCGGAGAGTGTCACGTACGGTACGAGCCATTCTACTTTTTGCAACGTGAATTTGATGTCAATTTCACCTGCGGCTTGCCATATCGCATTGTCTTCCATCTCAATAGAATCAATTCATGCTTCGCGTTCACAACGATGTTTGATAATCTTCGGCGAAACCTAGGATCATGCTCAGCGGTATGCATACGTCAAAATTCCCATCGGCATCTGCGACAGCGTGCCCGTTGCGAACATCATACCAGCCAGCATTCTCAAGCTTATAGTTCTTGAATTGACTCACGGATGCGTATCCCTCCATCGAACTCGTTATGCCCACATTTTTACATCGATCTATTGCCATGGCATTGAGCTCGTATCTGACCTCGTCGAACAAATAGCAAATGCCATTGTTTGCGAAATGCATATTGGTAGCGAGTATACCATCGGCTTTGGCGACTCACCCGTATACGCGTAGCAAACTTTGAATGGGAAGTACGTGGGTCATTTGATAAGTACCTAGCCTACAAATGAAAACATCAAAATTTTGCTAAAAATAAAGTTTATTTTTCAATGTAGTCTCCTTTTAGTTGAATACACTTGGCCCAGCGGTGTTCCAATTTTTTTAACCCCGTTGAAAAAAATGTTATTTCTTGGTCTGCAAAATAGGCCTCCGTGGCGGCGATTATTTCGTTATTGGAGTGGAATTTCTTCCCGGCGAGTGAATTTTTTGGATTCGGAAACAAAAAAAAGTCGCACGGAGCCAAATCTGGAGAATACGGTGGATGGGACAGCAGTTCATAGCGTAATTCGACCAATTTAGCCGTGGCGAGCGTGGAGTTGTGAGCCGGTGCATTATCATGGTGGAAAAGCACTTTCTTTCTCGACAAATGGGGCCGTTTTTCTTTTAACACGGCGTTAAATCGGCTCAATAGTTCGGCGTAGTACTGTCCCGTGACCGTCTTGCCCTTCTCCAGGTAGTCAATAAAAATCACACCTTGAGAATCCCAGAAAACAGTGGCCATCACCTTTCCAGCCGACGGGACCGTCTTCGCCTTCTTTGGAGCAGGTTCACTGGGTAAGGTCCACTGTTTTGACTGCTCCTTGGTCTCTGGAGTATACCAGTGAATCCATGTTTCGTCGACGGTCACGTAACGACGCAAAAACTCTTTTGGATTGCGATTAAACAGCTCCAAACACTGCTCTGAAGTGGTCACACGAATGCGCTTGTTGTCTGCACTCAGCAAACGCGGTACCCACCTTGCCGACAGCTTCCTCATGCCCAAAGTCTCATGTAGGATATGCCACACACGTTCTTCTGAGATGCCTACTATCACAGCTATCTCGTGCACCTTTAGCCGGTGGTCTGACAAAACGATATCGTGTATTTTTGTTACGTTCTCCTCCGTAGTGGCTGTTTTTGGAGCACCTGGGCGTGGATCATCAAAAACCGACGTACGACCACGTTGAAACTCGTTATACAAAAATTTAACGGTCGCCATCGAAGGAGAAGCATCCCCATACACTGCATCCAAGCGTTCTTTAATTTCACTGCGCGATTTCCCTTCCAAAAACAAGAATCGAATCACCGACCGATATTGTTCTTTCTCCATTCTTTCAAAAATCAACGGACACACTTGCTTTCACACGCTCTCAAAAGAGAACTACAAGTTCGATCCGGCTGAAATTTTGTCAGTAGCCGTCTACAAGACGGTACTACACTATAGTGTATTTCTCTTGCAATAGTGGCACCATCTAGCGGTGAGGCTAGGTACTTGTCAAATGACCCACGTATGCATATGTCTTGATGCTGAATGGAAGTACGTATTTCATCACGGTTATTAGAGGTTGTGGATGCATACGGCTGATCAGCATGAATCCCATAATTCGCAATGGAATCATCGAAGATGACAGGTTTTGATATCAGTCACTTTCGCCTCCATCTCAAACAGCATACGCACGCAATGCAGATTATGTAGTTTTCCATGCGATTTTTCCACGTATTCGTAGACCCAAACTTCCCAAAGAAAGCACGTCCTGCGTTGTTAGCGGTGTGCGTGTCCATCGACTACTGGTCTCTCTCACCAGCGGAGTTTTGTTTTTATCAGTGCTCGAGACTCTATGAAAGACTATACCCATTGCGATTTAACCGTTAATAGTTACACTGGGTCCACGGGACCCAAACAAATTATTTTTATGCCATACAACTTTTTTTCCAATAATACATACATTTTTTTATATGCCTAAGCGTTTCATTCTTTCCTTCTAAATCGCACCTGCGTTGGATGAAGTAAATATACTTTTTGAAAAGTCCACAGAAACCGCTATGTCTATTTCAAAGTACATTGTTTCCAGATTATAAAACCATTTTTTTATTTTTTGTCTATGATTACAAGAGTTACAGCATTTTTTGTAAAAAAAGGTTATTTTTCACGTTTTTTTCGCGAATTTTTTTTTGCATTTTTTAAATTTAATTTTTGATTTGTAACCAATATCCTTGTATTAAATAAGGTTGAAATTATACCTCACTATTTTTTTTCATATCGCTCAATACATTATATCATTATTTATAACAATTTAAAAACGCCTGGGTCCCTTGGACGCAGTATGACTATAACGTGATTCTAGCTAAGTGTGACTACTAAGGGTTAATGTGTAATCGTATCGTCATTGTCTCACCCGAACGTTCACCAAATCACCGTCCTGATCTACTATTCGCAGTTTAATGTTCTCTATCGTCTTGCTCTCGATTGGTACATGAATGACGTACGACGGAACCTCGATGAGATTACAGCCCGGTGGTACGGATGGGAAAAACTCGTGGATTGTGAGTACTCTTTGCTCGTTAATAGAGGCACCAGCTGTGAGGTTACATTCGACGCGCAAGGGGTTCACTTTGAGAATGGTCACCAGATTATCCGATTGATGATTTTCACCAGCTCGCAGTCTACGAGGTGCAAATCCTAGGAAAATCCAACGAGTGATTTATTTCGAGATAAAAATTCCAATCGACAAATTATTTTCGAAAGCCTGGCAGGAACTCACCAACTAAATAGTACCTACATGCAAACGAGATTAAAATTAGGTCGCTATTGTAATACAAACAAAGCAACCAACTACAATAAATAATAATGCACCGCCATAAATGCAAAAAATAATATAACATTTAATAAAACTCAAACAATCCCAAAATCCTTGAGAATTCATTTGAGAACTCGAAACATCCCTTTTCGATGGCCGTTATTCATCTACCGAAGTGTGGTATTGCGACGTAGATTAATAAACAAACTTAATCGATGACGAGTCAGGCGAGCACTGCCAATCGTCTTGTTCTGTGTATATTCAAATTTCGCTGATCTTCTCTTCTTAACCATGCACGCTAAGTCGTTGCGCAACATATCCAGTATACTAGTGGGTTTCTTACATTGTACTTTTATTAGGAGCAAAAATAAGTCTTCGCCGTTTGACAAAAGATGGCCCAACCAGGAGGTTACGGTTGAAATTGTCAGATGTAAAACGTCATATCGCAAAGTTGTACATCTGGCAAGACCATAACCTTGAAATATTAGCGATTTTGTATCAGCATCACATAATTTTTTTTGTGCAAAAATGTCGAGTCTTGGGTCGAATAAGCGTCATTTGCGGGACCTGTTAATCTACTGCGTTAATTTGATAAAATCTGCAGTTAAGGCGCATCGATTGCTTGTAGAAGCATATGGTGAGGCTGCTTCAAGGTAGTACGAGCGTACAATCTTGATTTCTATAGATTTTGTTGAAATTTTAACCAGACATTGTTCATATCATTATGCACGTTTGAGTGAAATTTCAGAACAGTCGACTATTTAGATTAGGAGATAATGGGTTTTAAAATTGCAACTTTGAACACTGCAGGGTCTGCATTGAAATTTATACAGAATAATTTTCCGTAAAAAATATTCGTCCCCTATAATAAGAAGACATATGGCAACACCGCATCGTTCCACGTATCCAATTTCGTGAGTTTGCGCGGCATATTTGAAATAATACTGGACACAAATTTTTATTTAGAAGTAATTTTTAATCGAACAATGTTTTTTAATAGTTATGAATGAACCCAACACTTTTATTTAGAAATGAAGATAACATAAACAGTATAAAATATTAACATTTATAATGCAAATATTTTTTAAGACAACATTTTTAACTTTAGGAACACGATAGTTATTTTTTTCTCGAAATATTGAACATTACTGTTCTGCGGTATTGCCATATGTCTTCTTATTATAGGGGGCAATCTTTTTTACGGAAAATTGTTCTGTCTAAATTTCAATGCAGACCCTGCAGCGTTAAAAGTTGCAATTTTAAATCCCATTATCTCCCAATATAAATAGTCGACTGTTCTGAAATTTCACTCAAACATGCATAATGATATGAACAATATCTGGTTAAAATTTGAACAAATTCTATAGAAATCAAGATTGCGCGCTCGTACTACCTTAAGTGAAAGAAGTTGTCGTGAGTGGTTTAAACATTTAAGAACGGTGAGGTTGAAGTCGAAGACAAAGAACGGAGCGAAAGGCCGAAAGTGTACGAAGACGCGGAATTAGAAGCATTATTGGAGGGAGATTCATGCCAAACGCAAGAGTTCCCGCAAATGACGCTTATTCGGCTCAAAACTCGCCATTTTCGCCAGATGTCTAACCTTACGATATGACGTTTTACATCTGCGATGTCAACCATAACCTCCTCGTGGGGCCATCTTTGGTCAAACGGCGGAGACTCATTTGTACTCCCAATATATAGTGGTGACCCGAAATTCATGTTTCAACAGTAAGGTGATTCTTAAGTAAAAATAAAATAATATGCAAAATATCATTCCTAAGGTTCATTAATTTTGTTTACAATTTTTTTAGTAATCTTGCTTGGCTGTTTTATAAAAAGTTACTTCACTTTTTTGTACATTTAAATTGAAAATATGTAGTAAAACCAATGTTTAAATTTAAAAAAAATTCTAAGATAAATCAGACTTTTGAACATGGTAAAACAAGCGATATTTTCGAAAGAATTGTTTATTGCTTGGCGTTTTCCTTTTACTTTTTCAAATAATCTTCGACATGAGTTAGCAATACATGACGCGTTTCAATTTTGGAAGTTCATCCGAATGACCTCAGGTAGATCACAAAAAATAATAGGATTATTTGGTTCGAATAAAAACCACTCGAACCTTCGGCATTCATTGTCTTGTCCTGTTTTTTGAATTTTATGAAGGAATAGGAGATTCAAGCTCGCAGCAGTGAGCGGACGAACCTTGCGTAGAAAAAAGAGGGGCGGGAGGGGGGGCTCGTTCAAAGAGACGTGACGAACAATTGTCACCGTGTACTCCGATCTAAGGGGTCACACCACTGTAGAATGTTTCAAAAATTGATTTTTTTTACATGACTTTAGAGATGCTTTGAACCATCTAGAATAAGGGGAAACAAGTTTTGTACCTGCAAAACAAGGTCCGCAGGCCTGCGTGGGTCTGCGGTGGCAGTGGCTGGCTCGTGTGCGAGACATCGACCGTTTTTCTCGAAAAACAATTTTTTAAAACGGCACGTAGCATAACTCCAACAATTTTCATTCTTTTCACTCCAAATTTCGAGTACACCTTTAAAATAACATTCTGAAAAAAAATACGATCGGGATTTTCCATGAGTTAATTATAACATTAGTTATTAACAAATGATTGTCCTTTTTTCTGTCGAAAATAAAGTTTTTGGTTTAACGCTTGCCAATTGCACAGAAAATAATATTTTCACAATCCGCTAGGTATTTCTCTAGCTAAACTCATGTAAATTAATAGAAATGTTGTATATTTTTTTCTAAAATCAAATTTACGTCAGCCATACTGCATGCCGCAGAGCGTCTCAAAATCAACATACCTCGCCAGAATCGCTCCAGCGTCACAATTTGGTATAACTTTGAAATATAAATTTATTTTTGTTCACTTGAAGATATGACTAATAACACCCAGGAATATTTGATTAGTATTTTCTTATTTGTCCTTCTACTAAAAAAAAATCGCGAAATATCACTCATTTTTGGGCGTTCACAGTTGTGTAAGCCCTTAAGGTAAAAAGAGCGCGCGCTCTTGATTTCTATTGATTTTGTTCACATTTCAACCAGATATTGTTCATATGATTATACATGTTTGAGCGAAGTTTCACAACAGTTGACGATTTAGATTGGGAGATAATGGGTTTTTAAATAGCAACTTGTACGGCATCTGGCCACCTTGGCTGATCGAAAAATGGGTACATATAAAAAAATAACAATAATAAACTCGAAAGTATGGGGCGGAATATTTTTATTTTTTACACAACGTCAGAAAGGGCTTCAAGAATAACGCTAATGAATGTCCGTTAAAAATATTTAAAACTGGCGCCGTTATGCACATTGCCGCGGAGGCCCTTCGCACGATACGAGCGGTCGTTGTCCCAGCTGTTACCCGGTTATGTCACATCAGAAAAAAAACATCAGCTTATTCGTGAGTAGTGTCGCTACAATGTAGCGTGGAGGTTTTTTTCGACCATTAAAAAAATTATGGCGAGCCGAAAAAAAAAATTGTATTTTTCACCGAAATGTTCGAGCAAAAACAGTAATAAAACAAAAACTAATCAAGTTATCGAAAAAATCCTACGTGACATTTTAGATAATGTATCTAAAAGTATTGTGTAAAAATTTGAAAGCAATCGGACCGATAGTTTACGATATTTCGATAGTACCAGTTCAAAAAATGCAGTTTCGAGATAACGCAGGACAGCTGCGTGAGCTAAACCGCGCGAGTTATATGCACGGATCGAAGCGCACGGTCGACCGCGCGCAGTGGCTCAACCTTCCTGCCGAAAAATAACTGTAACTTGGTCAATTTTGCGTTTTTCAATACGTACTATGGCTTAAATTGTTCTTAACTGTTCAGGGTTTATTTTAAAAAAAATGAAATCACCAACAAACCAACGCAAATCTTTTAATTTTTTTTTCGGGTACATGACTCCAGAATATCTGTACAGGCTATAGAAAACGTTGAAAAAAATGTGGTGGCCCAGAATCCACCCTTATTAAGGGGTTAAACATGAAAAAATCAATATCTCGGGTGATAATGACATTCCCATTTTTTTATTTGCGGCATTAATTTTGGGCGTCTGCGAAAAACCACAAAAAAATAGATTTCCAACTTCCGGAACCCCCCTTATGGGGGAGTAAAAGGCAATCGTATTTTCGTATTGAAAGTAAAGGATTTTCCAGTTTTTTATTTGCGCTGATTGTTCCTAGTACCTAGAGAGACATACGAAAAAAAACTATTTTTAACTTTCGGAACCCGCCCTTATCGGGAGTGGGAGACGCGGTGAAATTCGACAAAAAATTGTATTTCTGGCGATAAAGGGTTGCCCAGTTTTTCTTATTTGCGCCGATCGTTCTTAATACCTAGCGAAAACCACAAAAAAATGTGCAACGATTTCCAACTTCTGGAACGCACACTTATGGGGGAGCGAAAGTCGAATGAAAATCGTATTTCCGGCGGTAAAGGGATTCCCGGTATATTTATTTGCTGTCGGGCTAAGCTATCTAGCTATCTAGCTGTCGGGCTAAGCTCTGTTTATACCCTTATATGTTATCGCGCGCTCCGTTTTGTGCGAATGGTGTAGGGTCACCGCGGATCTGCGTGCAATATTGAGATATACACAGAGCATCGTAGATTCATTTTTTGTTTGTTATTCCACAGATCATTTTTCGCGGGTGTAATAGATTTTTGGGGTTCATTTATTAACTTCAAATCGTTTTGGGATTTTACATATTTTTTTGCTTTTCTAGTGGCTGATTTTTCTTTTTTTTTGCTTAATTCTAATTTGTGGGATTATGCATGGTTTTTAACATTTTTTTTGGATTTTGCAGTTTTCAATTTTTTTTTTATTATATTTTACGTGGTACTTATAATACTTGGTAACCGGCCGCTGCAGTGATGGAAAACGGTTGCCTACCCTTTAGATAGTAATATAGACATAGTAGGAGCGCGGTAAAAAAACAACTTTCAACAATTGATATCTCGAAAACTATGGCGCGTCGTCAAAAATCCTTTAAGGGGATCTCTTTAAATATTAAAAGGAAGGTGTATGCCAAATTTCAGAACCAAATTCGGTTTCCGCTTTTCGGATGTTTAGCCAAACACATCATCAACAAGACTCAGAGGACTTAGCTTTACAATTATTTTTTCCGTAGTTCCCGGTTCCGAACAACGGTGGGTTCCATGAATCTAACAGCATTGCGAACTTCAATTGAGGTCTCTCTCGAAGGATCCCCTCAAAAGTCTTTTGAGGCGTCACCGAAATATCAACCGCCTCGGAGAAGACGGAATATCTACAAATCGGCTGTTTTCCGCACGCATTTCCTTTCGGTCGGTACGACACTTCGCTTCAAATCGCATAGCGCGTATTATTATACTTGGGTCTACTGTAATACTCGGATCTTTCCCCATGTACGGCCGATGGTGTTCTCTCTCGCACCCGCGCGCTCTGCGCTACGTTTTGTAAGGCGACCAATCTCCTCTCGCGTGCGCGTATGTTTACGTTTTCTATTCATTCGTTTCTGTTTCAAAGCAGTACTGGAGTGCCTTCGGGTGTCTTCGGCTACCTTCGACAATTGCGACCGTGCGAAAGTATATGCATGCGATTCACCGAGTTCCTTCATGTTCGACTATGGGTATCCCACTATTACTAACCGGCGCATTACGTCGGGCCTAACCTCACCACTTTTATCCCGCAAACCTTTCATCTAAGTTGGGAATACATTTAACGCCTGCTAATTTTCTCAAAACGAGAAATATAACTGCTTTACAGGAAAGAGCCTTTTATTGGTCACTTTTTTATGCGTTAATGATTCCATATTTTTTTAATATGTTAAAATTATTCGAAAACGTTGGTAAAGGGTATTTTTTAGGAAAGGACCTTTTTTATAATATTGAAGTTTCCATCGTTGGTTTAAACGATTTTTTCTTCTTCATTTTTTGTTTCTTCTGTTTTTGTCATTATAGAGAGAGGTTTGTTTGGGTTGTTACCCAAAATTGGAAGTTTCAAATAATTGTTTACAATAATTCAATTTTATACTTTCCAAATTTCAGTTATGCAGGCATATTAAGAAATCTTGAAAGTATATCCCTGATTTTTTTTAAATTAACACCGACTGTAGGATTGTTAATGGCAGGTAGTATTAGATAGGTAGATTGTTAATGGATGTAGTACTACCCGGGTCAAATTATCCCGCAGTATCAAAATCGTGGCAAACGATAAATTTGTCAATGAAGGGGTATCGCTTGCGTCCGTATCCGACAGCCATGGCGGCTGAGAGCGGTGGGGGTAGGCTTGGCGCGCCACGTCGACTCGTAGTCGTCAAACTCGCGCTTGAACATACATGGTGAGTTGCGTGCTATGTACATATAATAGCATATAATGTCCTACGAGAGTAGCGAAATGTAGCTTAAAAATCGTCCAGGATGCTCGAGCACGGAACGGGCGCTCAAAAAATATGGGCAAATGCTTAATCGCTAGTGAGAGAGTAGTACAATCTTAAGAATACTTAAGCGTTCGGGTCTACCGAAAGTCGCACTATTAATACACGCATAGGAAGGATGGTGTTGAAGTTTGGGTCGTTGGTTGTAACCAAATTTTTTTCATATTCCATTTCCTCAGTTTTATTGTCATAAAAATCTCATTTCATTAGCACAGTCATATGATGTAGGTTCGTAATAATCGTATTCCGCATTTCGCTTCTGCTCACGGACGGATCGGGGGGTACAAGGATGCAAAATTTGGTTCTCCCGCGACAATTATATAATATTTTTCGAGTTATGAATTGTAGACATTGCAGTAAACCCTTGCGCCGTGCTCATTAAATAGCATAAACATACGAAGTGCGCCCTACTATATTCCGAATTATGGTGTTTTCTCGCTTGGGCCTTCCCCCGTGCTACAGACGATGTTGAGTTTTCACTTGCACCCGCGCGTATTGCTATGCTTGGTCAGAGTTGCCAGACGTATAGTGAGCGAAACCGCCGCCAGACGCCGCTTGTGTAGCCCAAAAACCGCGGGACTTTACGAAGCCCAAATAGCGCGGTAAAAGCTCGCATTAGCCCAAATTCGTGGTTTTGGTAGGTCATGAAGGAAAAGAACCGATATAATTTAAAATTTGAATTGTCTTTAATTGTTTTTAAATCAAACATAATCAAATATCTGTATTTCGTAGCAGGCTAAAACGATCACATAAATAAACAAATCCTTATTCCTTGAGATTACACTAGTATACAAATCACCCAGTTTCAACCACAGTCTCATATATGATATATGAATAAGAATATTAAAGTAAATATCTTTACGTTCTCTAGAAATCTAAATCAACTATATCCATCAGAGAAACATAAAATTCGTTTAGCAGGTCCTCTGCATTCGAAATTTGAATCTCTGGTACATCAATATTCTTTGGCACATTAGCCTGGGCAGGGACAGGGCCGGAGTCCGGATCATCCGGATTCAAGTTGAAATCAGCTTCCCTTGTCGGCTGAGAAGAGGACGCAGGGGTATATGAGTACATCGGGCTGAAGGAAAATGCTTTTTTATGTTGGTCGTACGTTATGTATTTTTATTATATGATGCGTAATTAATAATCAGTTTTTCTTTTTTACATTGGAAGTTTACTTTTCTTCCAATTCATAATCATAAATTCAAAATTCGTGTTGTCTGTGACCATGGATTCAAGCGGGACAATATTAGGTTTTTGCGTCCATGACGCAATTTCATACAAACTTTAAATCACACCATGTGAATCACATAAGAATGACTAGATGGCTGTATAATTATATATTTTTATTTAAGATTTTAATAAGTATGCATTCACTACGTTCAATTACTTATAGGTATAAAATATTTTACTCTAAAACCCATAATGAAAGTTAGCTCCATAAAATAGTTGTTAACGATTGCGTTATCGACTTGGGTGCTCCTCTATTCTTTTATTTTGGCGCACACATACGTATAGTGTGTAAAAAAGAACACGATTTTCGTATAATCGTTTTGTTAGCGTGCTGTATTATGTTATGTGATGATATGTTTCTTATGTGCGTGAGTAAATACGTGATGATAATTTGTTACCATAGTAAATTGTGTGTATGTATTTCCTCACTCCCTGTAAAAAGTGCGGATGGTTTTTTTTAAGCGAACTATGCAAGGCGCGTCGTGTAGTTACATGGTCTAAGAGCCCAAAGAAAGCCATTTTATTTTCGCATATAACCCGAATCGCGTTAGTGTCGTCGGTTAGGTTTAGGTACCTTCAACAGCTCTAGTGGGACCGAAAAAAAACGAAACATCGCCTTTACTTACTCTCGTGCGTACATGACGTGCGATACAGCGAGTCCGATAATGTGACGCTATGCGCGTTTCATTGCTATAAACCAGCCTGTGTAGCCGAAGCTACCCCCACTCTTTTTTAGGCTGCGCCTCGTTATCGCGGACTTAGTCCGCGTCTAATCGTTATTGAACATTTTTTTCGAGATTTTTTTATTCGTTTGAGAGAGAGAGAGAGGGAATGTCATCTGCGGATAGCTTCAATTCCCGACTTTTGCCGCAATGCGGGACATAAACGTAAAGAGGAAGAAAAAAATCGACTTTTATCAGCATTCTCGAGAAAAATGAAAGGAAAAAGAAAAACCAGAAATGATTGAATACTTTTCTTGATTTTTTGCCGTCAAACTTTAAATTACATTACGATTGAATTTCGTTGTGATCGAAAATTAAAGTTTCGAAGCTAACTTAGCGGTGCATTTTAATTGATCATTCTTTTTCGTTACGTTTATGTTAAAAATATTTTTAAGGGGTCTTCTCACTTTCGACGCTTAAAAACGGCTATTTTCATGATTTTTTTTTGATAGGTTTATATTACAGATATTGATATAAAAGTTGTTACACTTAGTAAATACACTGTCGAAATACATTTAAAAAATATATATTTACTTAAGTCACTACTTATCGACGAAAATGGTAATGAAGAAAATTTCCTAAAAAAATGTAGGTCTGTGCTGTTGATGAAATCTCGGAGATGGATCATCCGAAACAAAAGAATCAAACGGTTTTAGATTCAGTATGTTAATGGCTACAGCGCATATCAAAAGATTTTTGAGATATGCAAAAATAACAAAATGGCGGACATTTTCCGAACAAAGGAAAAAAGGCTTTTTCTCACCGTTTTTGGCAAAAAAAATAGTAAATATCAAAATTTAAAAAATCCTTCATATGTGTTATAGTTTTAGTTGTAAACAATATGTGGTTGAAATTTCATAAGGAGCGGTTCAGTAGTTTCTAAGATTTTATCAACAAGCCGTCGGAAAACGTCGTTTCGAGAAAAACGCGGTTAAAGTTTGTTTGGGTTACATAAATACAAAACAAATTTTTTTAAATTCATTTGGAAAATGTATTTATTGAGTGCAACGACTTTTATATCAATAACTATAATATAAATCTATAAAAAAATTAATAATAATAGTGTTTTTTAGCGTCTGAAGTGAGAAGACCCCTTAATCAAATAATCACGGTCAAACGAATTCCAAAAGATTATAATGGAAAAATGTCGACGTTATATATGCGAATTAATTTTTTGGACCGAACAATGCTGCGAAGTTGGTCAAATTTCATTTTTCTATTTTGCATGTAAGGTGATCAATCAGTTGGCCGGTCATTAAAACTCCGGCTGCACGTTTTGTTCGGAAAGGCTTTATATTGAAAGGAATGAAATTGTACTCCTTTCGTCAGAGAATGAGGTGCAACTCTTATTTTCTTCGAAATATCAAGGATGTCCAAGAAAAACGTCTATCTGCTTTGCGGTTATTTTTAAACCAATATTTGATTATATTCAATGAACATTTTCATCCATGTGTTTGTTACCTACATATGATTACCTACGCATCCATCTATCCATCCATTTATCCATCTATCCACTCATCTGTATAGTACATGCATCCATCCATCTATACATACATCATCTATCCATCCATCCATTCATCTATGTAGTGCGTCCATCCATCCATCTATATATACATCATCTATCCATCCATCCATACATACATCATCTATCCATCCATCTATCGATCCATCCATCCATCCATCCATCTATCGATCCATCCATCCATCTACCCATCGATCCATTCATTCATCTATCTATCTATCAATCCATCCATCTATCCGTCCATCCATCCATCCATTCATCTATCTATCTATCCATCCATCCATCCATCCATCTATCTATCTATGCATCTATTCATCTATCCATTCATCTATCCATCCATCCATTCATCCATCTATTCATCTATCCATCCTATCTATCTATTCATCCATTCATCTATACATACATCATCTATCCATCCATCGATCTATCTATCCATCCATCCATCTATCGATCCATCCATCCATCCATCTATCCATCGATCCATCCATTCATCTATCCATCCATCCATCCATTCATCTATCTATCTATCCATTCATCCATCTATCCATCCATACATCCATCCATCTATCTATCTATGCATCTATACATATATCCATCCATCCATCCATACATACATCATTTATCCATGCATCCATCCATCTATCCATCCATCTATCCATCGATCCAGCCATCTATCCATCGATCCATCGATCCATCCATCCATCTATGCATCCATCCCTCCATCCATCCATCCATCTATCCATTGATCCATCCATTCATCTATCTATCTATCCATCCATCCATTCATCTATCTATCGATCCATCCATCCATCCATCTATGCATCCATCCATCTATCTATACAGCCATCCATCCATTCATCTATATAGTACATCCATCCATCTATACATACATCATCTATCCATCCATCTATACATACATCATCTATCCGTCCATCTATACATACATCATCTATCCATGCATCTATACATATATCATCTATCCATCCATCTATCGATCCATCGATCCATCCATCTATCCATCGATACATCCATCTATCCATTGATCTATCCATTGATCTATCTATCTATCCATCCATCCATCCGTCCCTCTCTCCCTCCCTCCCTCTCTCTCTCACTCCCCCTCCCTCCCCCCTGTGTAGTCGGGGAGAGTATAGTAATAAGCGGGGTCGAGCCTGTAACGCTCCATACAGCTATTGCGGAAGTTCTCAAAAACGTCGGGTAGCAACAAAACTTCGGTCTTCAAATACAAGTCACTATATTCACCTAACGTTTGAATAGTAAACCGTTCCCACACATCTTGGCGTGAGCGTATTCGTTCTCGCTTACAATGTCATCAGTCAAAGTACTGTATGATAGTCTTCCAATCGGTTTACACTATCGACATATTCATTGGGGAAGGCGTCCTTTCGAGTTAATAGGATGAAACTATCATCCTATCCATCCATCCATTCATCTATCTATCTATCCATTCATCCATCTATCCATCCATACATCCATCCATCTATCTATCTATGCATCTATACATATATCCATCCATCCATCCATCCATCTATCTATCTATGCATCTATTCATCTATCCATCTATCCATCGATCCATCCATCCATCTATGCATCCATCCCTCCATCCATCCATCCATCTATCCATTGATCCATCCATTCATCTATCCATCTATCCATCCATCCATTCATCTATCTGTCGATCCATCCATCCATCCATCTATGCATCCATCCATCCATCTATACATCCATCCATCCATTCATCTATATAGTACATCCATCCATCTATACATACATCATCTATCCATCCATCCATCTATACATACATCATTTATCCATCCATCCATCTATACATACATCATCTATCCATCCATCTATACATACATTATCTATCTATGCATCTATACATATATCATCTATCCATCCATCTATCGATCCATCTATCCATCGATACATCCATCTATCCATCGATCCATCTATCCATTGATCTATCTATCTATCCATCCATCCATCCATCCGTCCCTCCCTCCCTCTCTCTCTCTCTCTCTCTCTCTCTCCCCCTCCCTCCCCCCTGTGTAGTCGGGGAGAGTATAGTAATAAGCGGGGTCGAGCCTGTAACGCTCCATACAGCTATTGCGGAAGTTCTCAAAAACGTCGGCTAGCAACAAAACTTCGGTCTTCAAATACAAGTCACTATATTCACCTAACGTTTGAATAGTAAACCGTTCCCACACATCTTGGCGTGAGCGTATTCGTTCTCGCTTACAATGTCACCAGTCAAATTACTGTATGATAATCTTCCAATCGGTTTACACTATCGATATATTCATTGGGGAAGGCGTCCTTTCGAGTTAATAGGATGAAACTATCGCTCGTTATGTCACGAAATTGCGAACATAGAATTTTTAGTTTGTCCATTGTCAAAAATGAGGCCAGGTCATCTAGACTTGCATTGAGAAATTTGTATGAATCGACGAAGCGTAATTGAATCGGATGTGACTTGTCTGCCGTTCGAAATGTTTTTGTACAAGAAATGTATTCCTCTTTAGTTATGGGAGCACAGTGGTTGCCCCTCGAATGCTGTGGCTAGTTCCTTGATGATGAGCTGTGCACCATAGCCGGACAAATTATGAAAAAATATGGGAATGAGAAAATACCGTTGGTAATCAAAACCGCAGTTAGAATGGGCGGGACCTCTATAACGTCTGGTCAGAAGGCAATGATCACAAACACGTATGTCGTCTTCGGCAAATGGTTTTTCACATATATGACACTGAGCAGCGCTTCGAAATTTTGCCCGCTCATCCGGAGTTAGAAGTACAATGGGAACACTATTCGATAGAATATCGTTGATGCGCAAAGCTAAATTTTTAAGGTTCTCAACAAACCATGGGATGCAATTGGCATCGCGCCGCGAGTAGTATCCCGATAACGAATCGTAATACGAGCAATGTACGTAGTACGCTACGCTAAACACTTAGTGCTGTTGCTGTATATTTTTGTTGTTAACATTCGCCAAAACGCACTCGAGATCCGCATAAATCACAAATGGAAGTCGCTCTTTTCGTTGAAAGTTTTCGAACGCTAGCCATTTGTCCGTTTCACCAGGTAATCAAATGGCACAGTCGTTTGATTTTCCACAATCCATCTCGTGCGATCGTAATTTAGCCTCCGTGTAAAAGTAGTGCAAACACCTATAACAAAACGATGGGAAGAATTATATTATTGAAGTACATACTTGCTCATATGTGTATTCTCGAGTATGCTTCTTGTTACTCACCGATCGCAGATGTGTTTTTTCCTGTTTGTTTTGTTCAGCTGCGTGCTCACGAGCCAGGATAATTTTTTATCCATACAAAGTTTTCCACGCTGTGGTCCGACGAATCCTCCACGTACAATAAATTGACGTGTTTAACCAGTTTTTGGGCGCATATTCGAATTGGAACGATGCCTTTCGTTTCCGTTGTAAATACATTAATCGAAACATTGTTTTGCGATTCAAATTTTTTTATTTGATTGAGCGTCATTTGAAAAGCAGTTCCCTGAGGCTGCAGTACAGTTGAATCGTGTAGATATGAAGTTACTCGATGCACGTTTGGTTCCACTGGATAAAGAGCAGCCACCACTGCCCACGCGAAACATGCGTTGTCCTTTGACTTTATATTCACCACCGCTTTCATTGGATTGTATTTGTTGATATTTAATGTTATGTTCAGTATCCGCGACAATCTCCATCCGCTATCATGATTTTGAAAATCTTCGAGAGACACCAGAGTAGGTTCGACAACTCATTGTGTATACCACCCACGTAAATTGCATGTGGTAAAAAGTTAAAAGTTTTTCGTGTTGAGACTTTTATTTGCGCGTTTGTCACCTGCCTCAAATTCACCATCGAAAACTGTATTCACTTTTACACTTAATTGTTTATTGGTAATGTCTTGCACATGTGAAAGCATCATATCACATGCGTCTTCGAGAAACTGACGAGGTTCAATATGGTTGTTATTGATGACGCAGCCAGTCAGGGCACGATTTTCGAACGCCGTATCAATCTCTCGCCAGATCAAACCACGATCACTGTTTCCCGCACCCGCATGTAAAAATCGTGTGCGTAGAACATTTTTTAAACCTTCTAAGCGAGCGATTCCCCTGCTACCAACGATTGCGGTTTTCCGAGTGATAATGTCGGTCGTTTGATTCGGCTTTTCGTTTCCAATGACTCCACACACTGATTACATTGTTGCTCCCATACTATATACTCTTCCACGGAATTTATAAGTGCGGCTTGATCGCGCAGATTTTGTTCAAGTTGTGGATCTTTCTCAGCCATTTTCACGTGAGTTCACAACGGAAGTTCCAAGAGATAATGTCGGCAAAAGTGACTGCTCGATTCGTAGTGTGAAGCCTGTGGTGGTAGAAGTCGTTTTCATTCGGGAATCTTTTTCCCATATTTTTCCTCTATCTTAGGAGTGCACTATAGTTCCACATTATAGTGTTCTTATATTGTAATACTATAAGAATAGTGGGGAGGCATGGAAACGAAATGAACCAGTTAAAAGGGAGTACAAGTGTGGAAGATCTGGGGTTTTCACACAAAAAATTGTGCGGTGGCATCCACGCATTATTGAGTACTTTGCATATATAAATACCTCGGTGTTACCTGTGGAAATGAAAACAAAACCCGGATATAGTAACATTTTGGAAGAGAATTTTGGAACTCTTTGTTACTACAGCTGCATAAAATAAGTTTTATGGATGAGGACTTTATTTCACATCCAGCATTTTTACTGCATTCATTTTTCAAGTAGGTGTGATAGACGCCGACTTTCACGTCCGCATGTACGCACGCACGCACTCACTCACTCACTCACTCACTCACTCACTCACTCACTCACTCACTCACTCACTCACTCACTCACGCACGCACGCACACACACACAACACAGAATATATATAAACGGACAAAATGTTGAATAAAAACTTCGATACATGTATTCACGTAAATCATCGCGTTTTTTCTTTGCCCGAATCACCCCCCACCCTCACCCGAATCACCCCCCACCCTCACGCGAACGCGCTTGCTCTAGCGGTAAACAGGTCCTCGATATATGCTGAAGACACCACCAGTCGGTCTATTCGGAAAAGCAACTCGAAACCACGCCCACTTAGCCACGAGCTCCCGAAAAAGGGCTCAAACCCCCCACCACTCCGACACCACAGATACCCCCACCACTAATTCCCCATACATGTCACAGTGACACAACCGTAACCGCCAGACACCCCCACCACGCGCCGCCGCACGATACCCACTACACCACACCTGCTACATCACCGTCGTCTCTCGCAATATGTATGTATTGGCACCTAATTTTTAATCGAGTAAAAATTATTCTGCCACAAAAGTCTCTCTCTCTCTCTCTCTCTCTCTCTCTTTAGCTGATTTTTTTGATTACCAAAATCCGTGGGCGCCAGTCGCAAAGCGACTCAACGATGAAGAGAGAGAAAGACGGTTGACCGGCTTTGTTCAGCGGGAAGGGCGGGGCGTAACTGGAAATAGTTCAAAAATAAATCTTGCAGCTGGAATTTCGAGGTGAACATTCTTCCCGTCGTTTATTAACAATTTACATATTACAATAATATCTGTCCGGGATAATTGCTCACGAAAGCATGAATTTACGAGGCAAATCACGCCCTTCTATTATTGAAACTCGAGAGAAAAATCGGAAACTCATTCACACACGCGCGCTCTTTCGATTCGGCCGGGATCCTACACTCTTTATAATCTAACACATGCTCGTTTTCTCTCCGCCACGGAGCTACTCGTGGACGGGACTTTATTAAAGGTGTTTTAATTAGATCGCAAGATGTTCCAATAAATAACCGAGTCTCCGATAGTCGGTTACTCGGCCGAGCTTGGTCTTTCGCGGGGATTTGTATCACCGGCCCACTCGTTCAATTCTCCTCACACTCACACACGTACCACAAACCGTTCGCGATTCTTCTCTTCGAGTTTTCACGAATAATTAAAAACCAAAAATTGGAGATTCTCGCGTACGGCCACGATTTTTATTACTTAATTTACCCGCACACCGAGAGCACGGGAAAATAGGAAGTAATTAATAGGCGATTTTTCCAAAACGTGGAAAAGTCGTCACCGCGACCGCGTTTTCTTGGGATTTTTATGAAGTAAACTCCGCCGTTAAACTGTCCCGGGTTCCAAAGAACGATTAAAGTTACAGAGACTCAATTGATTAGACTGGGGAAATTCGATCGCGACCCACCAACCAAACGGGAAAGTGGCTGGAAAATATAACTCGCGGCTACACTTCCGATAGTGCGATTAGACGTCCTCTCCGCTCGATACTTCACGAAAATCTTCTCGAATTCCGTGTCGCGAGCAGGGCAGTGGACTCTCCTTCCCGCCCCTCTACTTGCTTCGAATATTTACCCGATGATTGACAGGTCCGTCTCCTGAGATCTTAACGCGAGCGTGAGACGGGGCACCGACTGAATATTTCTTTCTTTTACTGAAAAAGGCTACTCGTCTTTAACGGCGCCCTATACCCCTGGCTCGCTATTTTACAATGGTTTCGAGGGAATTGGTGACGTAACATGTCGAGAAAACATTCCGAAGCGGGAATTAGCGATGACATAAATTTGATGACGGGAGAATGCTAATTTTCCCTACCGCCCTGGTTTTTGGAAGGAGAGGTGCGCGTGCGAGAACAACGGAATATTCGTTCTCGAAAATTCCAGCGTTGTAACGGATTTTATTCGCTGACTTCTGCCCTCTTTCCTTTTGTGTTGAATCTTTCGTCCAAGCCTTGGCCTTGAGAGCTGCTCGAGACAAGCGTATGAGCCTTGCTCGAAATACGCTGATGCTACCCGATATTTTGTTGTCCTTGTCTCTTTGATCGCCTTTCCTTGCACTTTCGACGGTCCGATAATTCGTTCTTTCCTTCCACTCTCCCTTTCCTCCAGAATTCCCGAATGGCTCATAGAACAAAAGTGGTCGCGGGACGAAATTAATAATCAAATTATTAACATTTAATGCCCTAGGAAAACGTTGCGGGAGCGTAGCGTGGCCGAAGTGTTGAGCGGAGAGAGATAGGAAGCCTTCCTTTTACTTTTACTTTATTTCAAGGGACGGTGCTAGAAAACACCGTCACAGTTTCTACTCATGTGTACAATGACTATGTCAATACCGATATGTCATTCACACTTTAAAAATATGTGATGCGAATGTTGGAATTCCAGCAAGTATGGATTCCTTACAATTGACAAGGATAGTAGTATCAATGAGGGCAGGTATAGACGAGGTTTTGATTCTTTCCTCCGAGTCAATAAATAACGCGCTCTTTGTTCCAATGCATACAGTATTCTTTGTCTCGTGATACTGACAAAAATAGCATGAAGCGTCGACAACTTTCGCAAGGAAAAGATGTGCTGCAGCAAATCGTCAAGGCTAGTGATGCAATTAGACAAAAACATCGAATGATAAAGATGGGTATAGATAATGCTGATCAGGCTATGCATGACGTCTTTAAGCTGATAGTCACACTATTGGAAAAGCTCTTTTCTCACGAGAGATTACCATTGAAGGAGGAAATCAAGAATGAAACGGAAGAAATGGCAGTGAAGTTGAGAATAAGTCACCGGGAGATTCAATTTTCACAGCGGCGTCTGAGCATAAAGATGATGCCGTTGATGACGACGATGATGCCGATGATGATTCACCCAGTCGAGTCGATGAATTGATAAAAAAATATATCGTATGTTACGTACAGGTAAAAAAAAGCCTGGATACCACATACGATGTGCGAATGCTCGCGAATACCAAATTAATGATTGGCGATTCTTCGATAATTTTCGATTCTCCGCATATAAGTGTGGGGAACGAAAGTTATGTTCCCACATAACTTTCGTTGATTGTTCTCCGTCAATCCCACGATAACCGTGGGATTGACGGAGCTCCTATTTTAAAAAGTGCCAAATGTCGGGATTCTCGAACCAAACGATTTGAAAAATTACGAGAATATCATCATTGGCATAAACGCGCATAAAAAATATTACAGACCCGACGGAGCTGTGCAAATTCAAGATTTATATTTCGAAAATAATTCGTGCACGTACGGGTCGGGGGATGTATAAGAAAGCCAGAAACAATATGCAATTTGATTATGTTTACTGGGACAATCCGAACGAGCTTGTAGATAATCTTCGGTTACTTCACGCATCTTAAGCGGCAGGCAACTCTTCGCATTCCAATAAAATCACATCGATTATCGAAGAATTGCGCGAGGCTGGAATTATTTAGTAGGAAAAACGATAGTTTTATCCCAACATACGCATGTTGAACGTTTATGTGTGTAGATCTCCGCGCGCCATGAATGATGACAAAAAACTGACTTTCGTGCGAGAGCTGCATAAGCCTGCACGAAGAAATTATACTCGTCGACATGTTTAAATTCGAGTGTTTAAATTGAAATGTGGCAAGCCGATATCGTAGATATGTCATCATACGCAAGGCAAAACTCGCAACATAAGTTCCTCCTGACCGTCATCGATATATTCTCCAAATTCGCCTGGGCCATACCGTTGAGAAGCAAGAGCGGGAGAGATACGACGATTGCAATGAAATCTGTATTCAATCAGGGCCGTGTCACGTTCCGTAACATTTTTTTTGTTTAATATAAATATAGTTATTTTCCTACGACTCTGTGCCTCGTGTCTCTGTGCGGTGTCCGGTGCGAAACGCCGACAGTAAGACCGGATGTACCCGATCGAATTCCGCTAATCGAGCATCGCCTGATCCGCAGGGATCGACCGTGGGACTCCGGAAGCGAACAAGTTTCCGTGGACGTTGCCAAGAACCCCACCAGGCTAATAGCGACCGAGCTAACGTCGGTTCGGTGGCTGTACGTATGATTAGTTCCGATTTGTCCACGGTTCGCTCCTGGAGTCGGAGAAAACTCCTAGTAACAGCAGTCCTCGCGGCGGTGTAATAAGACCAGGTCTTAGACCCGGCGGACCCGCACAGAGACGTCAGTCTTCACTAGTAACGTAGTTAAGTAACGACATACTCGCGGCGGTGTAGTAAGACCTGGGTAGCGACCCGGCGGACCCGCATAGAGACATTGATCGTTACTTTAGAAAATCATATTTCATCACCAAAATTTATTCTCGAAAATACTGAATAAACTATCGAGCCAGTGATAAAGGCGCGGGGCCTATATTGAAGCCCCGAACAAAATAGAGGACACATAAGTTCAGCGTGCGGTTTACGAGAGTGAAACGCGGGGAGATTGTCCCCGCGGAAGAGCGTGCTAGACCGAGAGAGAGAGAGAGAGAGAGAGAGTGCGGCGCGGGGAAACTGTCCCCGCGCAAAGGCGTGATTACCCACGAAACGTTGTAAGTAGAATTAACGTAATATAATAAAATATCATTTATAACCATTTCCCCCCAAATACCAATTGTTAGAATTTGTTTCCCCACTCCCATTTCCACAGGAGAGTTTGCCGGGCCCGTATGGGACGTGCGGCTATCCCTTCTACTTTAAAGAAATTATATTGACGAACCCAAAGGTAAAATAAAATCGTCCCTTCTGGACGTAACAGCCGCCTTCCCAAGAACGTGCACGTTGATCGTGAAAAAGAATTTTATAATTCACAGTTTGAAGTTCTCATGACAAAATACAATATCAACATGTACTCAACGTATAGCAATTTGAAAGCATAAATCTGCGATCGTTTCAATGGAACGTTAAAAATAAAATGTGGATGCTAATCAGTCTTCGCGGAATGTTCAAATGGATGGATATGCTGGATTCTCTAGTTACCGAATACAACAACACCGTGCATCGAACCACCAAGGAAAAACCGAAAAATATAAATTGCACAAATGAAAGACAGATTCTCCATCGTATTTTCCGCCCGTGTCGATTAGGGGCATAAAAAATCACAAAAAATCAAAATTGGCGATAATGTGCGAATTAGCAAATTTAAGAATGTATTGGAGAAGGGTTATACGCCCAATTGGACAACGGAAATATTCACAATCTACAGAGTGAAAAAAAAGAATCCAACGACGTACAATCTCAAGGACCATCGGAACGAACCCATCGCCGGCTGCGTCTACGAAGAAAAGCTCAAGAAAGTCAAGATCCCGACATTTACCCCGTTGAGAACGTGGTGAAGAAGCGTGGAAATCAAATGCTAGTCAAGTGGATAGGTTTCGACGATACGCACAACAGTTGGATCGACAAAGGAGATTTGTGAAGAAAAAAAAATTTAATTCAAAAGTTGCCTGCGAAAAAAATGTATGATTTTCTCCTCGCAAAGCAGCCATGCCAAAAAGCAGCCAACGTTTCGAAGGAAAAATCCTCGTCTTGGACCGTTGCCTGCTTGTCTTATCCAATATTAAAAGACAGCTCTTACGTTTACGACCAACTCATGTAACCCGACGCATAGCTGCTAGTCGTCCGCCGACGCACCCCCCCCCCCCCCGCCCTACTTGATAGTCGCTGCGGTGGCTCTCCTGACCCAGAATTTAATCTCTCTCCAACGTTTATAGTATTCGTGATTTATTGACATTCTCAGTGTACTCAAATATCTACCGCATGGTTATTTCGTCAATGGTTCAGGTCAAGAGGGGAAAATAAATTTTCGTAATTGTTTAGGTTTGCGTGAATGCATTCTACCGTTTCTCTCTCTCTCCCCCCCCCCTCTCTCTCTCTCTCTCTCTCAATATTCGCGGCAACATAAAAACGCTCCTCCGGGAGCATTTCGGACAAAAGGCTAATTCCCCGGGAAATCAACGCTCTCAGAAAGGCGCTCGGATTTCTCTGGGGAATTATCCCTATCCTTCTCCTTCTCCATAAGTTCGCGGCCTATTCGTATCGTTTTCCCCAAGCGCTACGGCCAGCGCGCCCCTATCTTGCTTCTCATCGGTCACCTCGAACGGACGCAACACTGGTGAGCCTCTCTCCTTTTTGGGACTTGGAACCGTTTGGTCAGATCGGCTGACCTTTATCAATGGCGGATTTTTCGTAATTATCGGTAGTTCCTCGCAATGGAGCATTCGCGAAGAAGCCGAGCTTTACAACCTCGGCTTCTAATCATCGGTCGCGTCCATTCGGGGATTTCAATCATTATTCGGGGAAACGTTCACCCAGAGCACTTCTCCTGTATTATCAATTTGTATTCATTGGAATATATTGTAATGAGGTCCTCTATTTTTCCCTGGGTCGTTCTTCTCCCTATTTTCTTCCTACTGCTGATCAGTGCAGCCAGATCGCGCGTAAAAGTTACCCCCTCTCTAGTCTCTTACGCGCCCATCACACAATCATAATAGCGCGTGTCCGTGAGCGAGCGACGCTCGGACATCTTCGGCAAGAACCGAGCGGGGTCGAAGTTTCCCGACTGCGCCTTCGGCAGCTACACCAACACATGGACGCTGAGCAGGTTCATGTGCGGCCAAGCCGAAACGAAGGCTTCAAGGGAAAAAGCAATCTGAGCACGACTCGCGTATGACGTCACCCGACGGCACGCGCAAAGCTTTTAGATTTCAATGCTTATTTAGCGCTTGATTCTCTGCGTTATTAAGGGGGGATTGTCTTTTTTTTTCGCAAAATTTACCGCTTTTTGGGAATTTTTTTGTGAAGAAAGTATACAACGGAAAACTTGTGAAACTTGGCATATAGTTTTATTGATCTGTTTACTACATACAAAAAAATTTTTAAACAATTTCATCAAAAAGAAGAACCGAGCGGGGTCGAAGTTTCCCGACTGCGCCTTCGGCAGCTACACCAACACATGGACGCTGAGCAGGTTCATGTGCGGCCAAGCCGAAACGAAGGCTTCGAGGGAAAAAGCAATCTGAGCACGACTCGCGTATGACGTCACCCGACGGCACGCGCAAAGCTTTTAGATTTCAATGCTTATTTAGCGCTTGATTCTCTGCGTTATTAAGGGGGGATTGTCTTTTTTTTTCGCAAAATTTACCGCTTTTTGGGAATTTTTTTGTGAAGAAAGTATACAACGGAAAACTTGTGAAACTTGGCATATAGTTTTATTGATCTGTTTACTACATACAAAAAATTTTTTTAACAATTTCATCAAAAAATCCCCCCTTAAACGCGTTTTTCTCGAAACAGCTTTTTCACAACTGGTGTGCACGATTTCTCAAAAACTATTCAACCGATTGCCTTCAAATTTGGACAGAATGCTCAGCTGACATCCTTTTATCGTTTGATGAAGCAAAAAAGCAATACGTTTAATAGTTTTTTATTTATAACAAAAAATCGATCAATTTTTTTTTCGAAAAATCGATACTTCAAGTTCAAAACGTCACCAAATCGTCAATTTTTTTCCCCCTTCATCGAACGATAGCTATATGTGTCTAAAGTAAAATGCTTTTTGGGTTTTTGTTGCAGGATGAACGTGAAGGCTGTAATCGTGCACACCATCAAAAAAGGACCATCGCGTGTCGAGGGGGGTGGGAGGCGGATTTTTTGACGAAATTGTTTAAAATTTTTTTTGTATGTAGTAAACAGATCAATAAAACTATATGCCAAGTTTCACAAGTTTTCCGTTGTATACTTTCTTCACAAAAAAATTCCCAAAAAGCGGTAAATTTTGCGAAAAAAAAGACAATCCCCCCTTAATGTATACAAAAAAATGTATCGCGCATTCTGATCGCTTATTTTTTTAGTTAATACGTTAATTTAAATATAATAATAAATCTAAATTCCAACTTATGTATCTTCTAAAAAATTGTTTACGCTTTACTCACACCCGTCCTTACGCCAAATAAATTATAATTCATAAAAGTAAGCGGAAATATATTTATATTCGTGTTATTATATTATTCTCATACTTTTATCAAGCGATAAAGCATTATCCCCAAAAACAAGCCAATAATCCATCCGGCCGTGAATCGTAAGTACCAGACAGTGCACATATTCTACAAGCGATGAGATGGTCCCGTTGGTAGCGTTCCTGGCTTCGGTTTGCAAGGGCCTCAGTGCAAATTTTTCTCCAAATTTTTCATAATTTCTCATATTTTAGTCATATTTGAGATTTTCGGAGGAAAAATGATTTAAAACAGATTCAAGTACTGATCTATTTCCCGAAAAACACATTTTTTTTTACTGAAAATTCATGATTTCTCATTTTTTTCCCCGGAAATTTATCGTTTTCCTATGACTTGAGGCTGCGGAGATATTCGGAGAAAAGTTAAAGATGAACAGAAATGAGATTTTCGTAAAAAAAACTTATTATTATTATTATTATTTTCTGGAAATTTCCGTTTTTCCTATTACCTGAGTGAACCTGAGGCTGCGGAGATATTCGGAGAAAATTTAAAGATGAAAAAAAATTTGATTTTCTTAAAAAAAACTTGTTATTATTTTTTTCCAGAACTTTTTCTTTTTCTTATTGAGTGAACGGCTGCAGAGATATTCGGAGAAAAGTTACAGATGAAAAAAAATGAGATTTTCGTAAAAAAAACTTATTACATTTTTTATCCCTCATAATTCTAAGAAATAATGAATTTCCGAAATTTTTTCAAACATTATTTTCCTTAAGGGAACACCACTGTAACGGCCTGCCACGACGCGTTTTAGACAAATAATACTTGGGGTAATTATTAACCATATATTGAAGTATATTACAAAAAACAAATTTATGGGAAAATATTACAAAATGGCGAAACTGCGGCAAATTCTTCCGAGGCATGTTGAACTTAAGGTGCTCTGCGGCACGCAGTATAACTTGTGCCAATTTTAATCTGGACAAAATAATTTTTTTTAAATTAAGTCTAGATCAGTGTAGCTAGTGAACCGCGTAGGGCATTTTAGAAATATTGATTTTTGAGTAATTGCCGAGTATTTGACTAAAAATGTTCAATTTTTTTTTAAGTCAGTTATTTGTTAATAAATATTGTTTAAATTAACTTATTGGAAATCCCCTACGTAGTTCAGTAGCTACACTCATGTAGACTTAATAAAACAAAATTATTTTTTTTAGATTAAAATTCGCACAGTTATACTGCGTGCCGCAGGGTTCGACATGCTTCGGAAGAACTGCTACAGTGTCGCCATTTTGTAATATTTTCGGATGAAAATTTATAGCAATATACTTAAATGTATGCTCAATAAATACCGCAAGTATCATTTGTTTATCACATTTTCTTCCGCCAAAAAAAATATCAAAAAGTACGCTTCCTGTGAGGCCGTTACAGTGGTGTTACCCCTTACAGTCTTCATTTAATTTCCGAGATTTTCCCGTGATCATAATTAAAATGATGACATATTCGGAAAAATTCGAAAAAATTTGGAGAAGTTCGGCGAAACTCGGATGTTTGCGTAAAAATAATTGTCCGCAAAACTCCGAATCCTTCATATTTGTTCCAATTCATAGAAAAATTCGGAAAAATTTTCTCGAAAAAATCGGAGGTTTTCAGAAAAAAAATTGCACTAGGGGCGCGGGATCGTTACCCGCGCTGAGTGCTTTTTTTAAAATTGTTATTACTATTAAGTCTTATTTGATTAGTTATTTTCATTAGTTATCATTATTATTTTCATTAGTTATCTTTTAGTGTCGAAAAATTTATCGCGCACTCTGACCGCTTATTTTATTAGTGTGTACGTTAATTTAAATATAATAATAAATCTAAATTACAACTTATTTATTTTCTAAAAAATTGTTTGCGCTTTACTTACACCTGTCCCTATGCCAAATAAATTGTAATTCATAAAAGTAAGCGAAAATATATTCATATTCGTATTATTGAATTCATTCTCATATACTTTCATCAAGCCACGAAAGCATTATCATAATGCTTTATCGCTTGATGAAAGTATATGAGCGGAAATATATTAGGGATCGATAAAGGATGTGCATTGGAGAAAATGGTGGGAAATGTAAAAAGCGGAAATCCCTGTAGATGGAAGCTACAATTAGCGAAGCGTTCGCCGTAGTAGATACAATAAAAAAATAATAATGATAACTAATAAAAATAACTAATCAAATAAGAATTAATAGTCATAATAAGTAAAAAAAAAAAGCACAGAGCGCGCTAGACGATGTCGCGCCTCTGCGGACCGAAGCCAGGAACGCTACCAATGGGACCATCTCATCGCTTGTGGAATATGTGCACTTTCTGGTACTTACGATTCGCGGCTGGATACATTATGATAATTTTTTAGAAGATAAATAAGTTGTAGTTTAGATTTATTATTATATTTAAATTAACGTACAAGCTAATAAAATAAGCGGTCAGAGTGCGCGATAAATTTTTCGACTCTAAACGATAACCAATTAAAATAATAATGATAACTAATAAAAATAACTAATCAAATAAGAATTAATAGTACTAATAATTTAAACAAAAAAGCACTGAGCGCAGGGAACGATCCCGCGCCCCTAGTGCAGTTTTTTTTTTCTGAAAAACACCAATTTTTTCCGGAAAATTTTTCCGAATTTTTCTATGAATTGGAACAAATATTTTCACGCAAACATCCCAGTTGCTCCGAATTTTTTCGAATTTTTCCGAATAATTTTAATTATGATCACGGTAAAATCTCGGAAATTAAATGAAGACTTTAAGGGGTAACACCACTGTAACGGCTTTACAGGAAGCATATTTTTTGATATTTTTTTTTGGCGAAAGAAAATGTAATAAACAAATAATACTCGCGGTATTTATTGAGCATATATTTAAGTATAATGCTATAAATTTTTGTTGTCCGCACGTTCCCTACGGCCCACATACCCCTAATTTCTTCCGGCACGACCCTCTGGCCGAGGAAAGGTCAGAGCACAGAGGCACCATGCGTCCATGACGACTTTTTTCCAGAAGTCTCTCGGCAAGCCCTCCGGGCCGGATCTCCTGCAGCGAATTTGCTCGGCAAGCCCTCCGGGGCAAATCTCCTGCAGCGAATTCCCTCGGCAAGCCCTCCGGGGCAAATCTCCTGCAGCGAATTCCCTCGGCAAGCCCTCCGGGGCAAACCTCCTGCAGCGAAGTCCCTCGACGAGTCCTCGCGAAGACACCGGACACTGCCACTGCGCCTGGAAGGGTCAAGAAAAGATCAAAACCTCGCAGATGACCATGCCGACACCCGACAGTCATCCCCACGGTTTATTCCCCTGTAAATAAATCCCCTCTCTGTATATAACCTCCCGCTGTCTCTTTTTTTTGGAAATATTCTCCCCTTAGCAATCGAGTCATGACTCCCCCCCTGCCCCTTGGTATTAGAAAACGCGTGTAAATAACCCTCCCCTCCCCTCACAACTACCGCTATTACGTTTTTTCTTTTCTTTCAATTATTAGAAGTATAAAAGACTTACCGGCGTGCGCGACGAGCCCGCGCACACTTGCCAGATGCGCGGGCGAAATCCCTCGACGATCGCTCGTAATCCACCTAAACAAGGAAACAAAATCACGCGCACAGAATGTATCGATAAAAACTTCGCGAACGAGTTACGAGATGAGTATACAGCTCGCCTATGACAGCTCGGGGTTACCCGCGTGTCATAGGCTAGCTAAACGGGTGCCCGGCGTTCCGCGGCACCGCCATCGTAAAAACTTTGTACCCAACCTTTCCTTCGCGGCACATGGCGGGCTCGGCACACGGCAGCGCGCTCGGCTCCCGTCGACCGCGCTCGACCCACCTCGGCCGCACGCGACGACCGACGGTCGCGCGTAGTTCGCTTAGCGCCCGAGGGTTGGCGCCCTGTTCCGCGCCTTCCCATAATCATTGGTAGCTTCGGTCGGGAATATAACCCGACCACCGGCTACGATCCTGGCTGGAAAAAACAGACGCGTTCGCAGCTCGTGCACGCGTCGGAGAGTGTCGCAGACCCGTTACCTCTTCATATCCAAGCCTAGCATTTTTCCTCTTTTTACGCCGTACGGTGTCGAAGAGAAAAATCGCATTTCCTGCCTTCTCTTTTGACGCAGTCCCGTGTTGAAGAGAAAAGGCTCTTTTAAAAATTCCTACCTCTCCAAACAACCATCTTTTTATTATATTATCCTTTATTTCTTTTTAATTTCTCTCAAATTCAAATACAGTATATTTTCACATTAAACGCACCATCCCTTTATTTTTCGTTTTACCACAAAAAGCCTCTCCTATGCCAAAAAATCCTCGGAAGCCGGCCCATATCCGGAGACAACTCCAAAGGAAGACTGCCGGGCTTCCTTACCCTCCAATCTATACCTCAAACATAACTTTTCAGGTAATCACCGACTCATCGTTGGACACTCTCCACCCACTTCTCACCGTGGCTCGGAAGAGAATGCGTCATTTTTATTCGAAAATATTACAAAATGGCGACACTGCAGCAATTCTTCCGAAGCATGTCGAACCTCTGCGGCACGCAGTATAACTGTGCCAATTTTAATTAAAAAAAAAAGAATTTCGTTTTATTAAGTCTACATGAGTGTAGCTACTGAACCACGTAGGGGATTTTCGATAAGTTAATTTAAATAATATTTATTAACAAATAACTGTCTTAAAAAAAACAATTGAACATTTTTAGTCACATACTCGGCAATTACTCAAAAATCAATATTTCTAAAATCCCCTACGTGGTTCACTAGCTACACTCATCTAGATTTAATTTAAAAAAAATTATTTTGTCCAGATTAAAATTGGCCCAAGTTATACTGCGTGCCGCAGAGCATCTTAAGTTCAACATACCTCGGAAGAATTTGTTGCAGTGTCGCCATTTGAAATATGTAATTCCCATAAAATTTATTTGCAATATACTTCAATATATGCTTAATAATTACCCCAAGTATTATTTGTCTAAAACGCTTCGTGGCAGGCCGGTACAGAGGTGTTACCACTTAAGGAAAATATTGTTTGCAAACATTTCGGTAATTCATTATTTCTCAGAATTATGAGGGATCAAAAAATGTAAAAAGTTTTTTTTTACGAAAATATCATTTTTTTCATTAAAAAATTTCTCCGAATATCTCCGCAGCCGTTCAGTCAGGTAATAGAAAAAAGGGAAATTTCCGGAAATAATAATAACAATAATAATTGGCGTGGGGAAGCTGGCGTGGAATGGCGTGGAATGGCGTGGAATGGCGTGGGGAAGCTGGCGTGCCCATCGCCCGGGGGAGCACAACTCCCCCGCAATAGCCACCGACGTGCCAGGCCAACCACCTGGCACGCCGAAAACTAGGTTCGAACACCACCTAGTCAAGCCCCCCACAACCGGTCCCTCTCGGATCGGGACCAAGGATCAGTTGGGAGGGGCACCCGGATAGGATCCACGGCAACGACCACGGCTCGAAATCGGCGCCTCGAGTGGACGGAGGAACTCAAGGAGGACCTCATCCGCTGCTGGAGGGATAGCGTGCCGTCGCGGCGGGGCTACATGGCGAGGTTGCAGGCCCTGTGGAGCCAAGTGCACCCAGAGCTTGCACACCTCTCGCAACAACATCTGCGAGACCAAGCTGCCCGCTTGCGACGGCAAGGTTACGATCTCTTGTTATTACCACCAGAGCTGTCCGGCAGGCGCTCTTCCGCGCGTTCCGTGCGGAGCTCTACCGGACGGCCTCAAGATCGAACCCCCCGGCAGTCGGAACCCCCCCGTTGGCGCGTCGATTTGACAGAGGACTGGGGAACAAGGAGGGAGAGAATCACTGGGAAATTTTCTCTTCAGCCTGGTTGCCTAGAAGCGGCAAATGAGTCCCTCGCGGCAGCAATCCCTGAGACCGCTGATCTCCTCAGCTTGAACTGGGCTGTGTATCACGCGGCTGTTGAGTCGAAGCCTCAGACACGCAATGATAAGGCGGCGTTCGTGGCTAAGACTCGGCGGCGCGTTGCACAGCTCCAGAATAAGATCAATGAAGCGCGGCGGCAGGCATCCCGTGTTCAGTGTGTGTTAGACTTCATTACGGCGGGGAGGGCGTTTACCCCTAAAATCCGAAAAATCAGCTCGGAACTGAAATGCCGTCACCACACATTGAACAAAGCTATCCTTCTTATTGTGAAGGAACGCTACGTGGAGAAGGTGCGGAACCTGGGGGTTGCGAAGCAATCCCTAGAGAGGCGGCTGGGTCGAGCGTTAGACAACGCCCTCTTCCGTTCTGACCCAGGCCGCTGGTTCCAACCACCTACGCCTGCCCCCGACACAGCGCCAACGGCTGTTCAGGTGGAGCGGTTTTGGGGAGAGCTGTATAGCGAGGCGGGTCATTTTGATGAAGGCACTCCAGCTCTGGGACGGTTCGACACGTTTTGTCGGCAACAGCCGAGTCAGCGTGGCGACTGTTTTCCAGTCACGCGGGGTGAGGTGGAGAAGGCGGTGAGTAGCATGAGGAACCACGCCGCTCCCGGACCGGATGGGATTAACATCTTCTGGTGGAAGAAATTCAAGTGCACCCATACCCATCTGGCCCGCATCTTCTCGTCGTTCATCGATGGGACGGTGCCCATCCCTGCGTGGCTGACAGAGGGAAGGACGGTGCTACTCCCCAAAAAAGGGGATTTGTCTCGTCCGGAGAACTACCGCCCGATAACGTGTCTGAATGCGCTCTGTAAGATCTTCACAAAGATTCTTTATGAGCGTGTTCTGCGCGAGATCGAGCCTGCATGGCGGGAGATACACGAACAAAGGGGATCCAAGATGGGGCTGGGAGGTTGTAAGGAGAACCTGCTGGTGGACCGCTGCATCACGCAGGACGCGGTCCAACACAAGCGTAACCTCTCAGTCGCTCGGATAGACTACCGTAAGGCGTTCGACACTGTCAGTCACAAACTGATTATACACCTACTCGAACGCCTTTCGGTGAGTCCTTACATAGTGAGATGCATTAGGCAGCTCATGCCGCTCTGGAAGACAAGCTTCACAGTTAAGACTAGTGAAGGCAACGTGTCGACCGGAGTGGTGGGGTATAGGAGGGGGATTATCCAGGGAGATTCTCTTAGCCCCCTCCTGTTTTGCATCTCACTATTACCCTTATCAATCGCCTTGCGGGCTGCACGCGGGTACGAAGCGGGGGCCCCCGGGGAGCGTGGGCGAGGGATCACCCATTTATTTTATATGGATGACCTCAAGCTATACGCTCCCGGGGAGGGGGGGCTTAAGCTCCTCTTGAACATCGTAGCGACGTACACGCGGGCGGCGGGAATGGAATTCGGATTGGACAAGTGCGCTGTCCTTCATCTCAGGAGAGGGAGAGCAGAGGGTGTCGCGGCTGATGTCCGGCTGGTGGACGGGAGCGTCTTCAAACACCTGGACGCCGGAGGGTCTTATCGGTACCTTGGCATCGATCAGCGCTCTGTACAGGACGCTGAGGGTGTCAAGGAGGCCCTCCGCAGCGAGTACAGGCCGCGTCTCAGACGGATCTGGAAATCAGATCTGTCTGGGAAAAATAAGATCACTGCCACCAATATGCTCGCTGTCCCGGTCCTGCTCTACTCCTTTGGCGTCGTCAAATGGCGTAGAGACGAGCTTAAACAGCTGGACATCGGCACACGCAAGATAATGAACATCCAGCGGAGTCTGCACCCTCGATCTTCCACCCCGCGCCTTTATATGCTGCGTCAGAGCGGCGGGCGCGGGCTCTCGGGATTGGAGTGTCTTCATGACCGCATGGTCCTCGGAATAGCAAGCGATGTAATAACGAGCTCGGACCCGCTCCTGGAGATTGTGCACCAGCATGAGCTTCATGGGGCGGGTGCTTTTCTCTATAAGGCGGCAGATCGTGCGGCAGAGACCCTCGGCTTGGAGTTCCGCCGGCGCCGGCGTGGCGCCTTGCCAGTAGACTCCGTCGCTCGGTTGCCCAAGTCCCGACGTCGGCGGGCAATCAGGGCTGCCGAGCAGACTGTCCTGACTCGGCAGCACGTGGACAGACCCATGCACGGTGTGTTTTTTCACCACATCGAGGAACAGGGGCTGTCCACCCAGCTGACCTTTTCCTTCTTGCGGTCAGCTGGACTGATGTCCGAGACCGAAGGGTTTATCTGCGCCTGCCAAGACGGAGTCATCAACACCCTGGTCTATCGCAGTCGCGTTTTGGGTCAGCCTCTGCCGACCACTTTGTGTCGTGCATGCAAACAATCGCCGGAGACACTAATGCATCTACTGTCGGCCTGCCCAGTATATGCAGTCTCCGGCTATATCTATCGCCATAACGCGGCCCTAAGAGTGTTGTACTACCATCTACGGCACTCTTATGGGATAGACCGGGAGCCCGTGCCGCCTTATTTACCAGGAGATATTGAGTTCGTTGTCGTGGGTGAGAGGTGCAAGATTTATTGGAACTTCTCATTCGCGACCATCGGGCCGCTTCAAGCGACTAAGCCTGATGTTGTCCTCTTCGATTTCGACGACAAGACGATATACGTCATTGAGTTCTCGGCTCCGGCCGAAGTGAACGTGTCGCGAAAGGAAGAGGAGAAACGGCTCAAGTATCAGCCTCTCCTGGCCGAGCTACGTCGTTTGCACCGAGGATTCAGGGTAACTCTCGTTGTCCTCATCATCGGCGCGCTAGGGGGGATGAAAGAGTCTTTTGTATCGGGCCTCGCTGGCATACCGGTTTGCAAACCCGGTGTCCGGTTGCTAGCGGGTCGGATGCAGAAGGCAGTCATACTTGGGTCCCTCCGTTTACTCAGGCAACACGATTGTGGACTGCGGTAGCCGCTAACCCTCTGGATTGAGGGAGCGGCTATTGCAGAGCGATATAATGGAATTCTCGCGCGACTTTTTGACTGGGCGGCAGCCGAGGTGATGTCGGAACCCTCGAGTGCCGCCCAGCGTTATTGTTCCGGTCTAGGTTAAGACCGAGCCTAACCCCCGGGGGTAGGTGAATGTTTCCCAGTGCAAACTGAGGAAGTGCGTACCCCGAAGCAATAACGTCTATTATAACTGTTTATAATAATAATAATAATAAGTATTTTTACGAAAATCTCATTTCTTTTCATCTTTAACTTTTCTCCGAATATCTCCGCAGCCTCAGGTCATAGGAAAAAGAGAAACTTCCGGGGAAAAAAATAATAAATCATGAATTTTCAGTTAAAAAAATGTGTTTTTAGGAAATTATTTTCTCCGAAAATCTCAAATATGACTAAAATATGAGAAATCATGAAAAATTGGGAGAAAAATTTGCACTAGGGGCCCCCGCGGACCGAAGCCAGGAACGCTACCAACGGGTCCATCTCATAGCTTGTAGAATATGTGCACTTTCTGGTACTTACAATTCGCGGCCGGATGGATGATTGGCTTGTTTTTGGGGATAATGCTTTATCGCTTGATGAAAGTATAAGAATTACTATAATACTACGAATATAAATATATTTCCGCTTACTTTTATGAATTATAATTTATTGGGCATAAGGACGGGTGTGAGTAAAGCGTAAATGATTTTTTAGAAGATAAATAAGTTGTAATTTAGATTTACAGTAGAACCTCGATTATCCGAACCAATTCGGACCGAGACTAGTTCGGATAATGGAAACGTGGGTTTTTTGGAAGGAGATCATGAACAACACTTCTTTACATAAAAACAGTACATACATATATATTAAAATTTGACATACATATAACGTTGGTACACACACACACACACCCACACACACACACACACACACACACACACACACACACACACACACACGCACGCACACGCGCGCGCGCGTCTGTGTGTGTGTGTGTGTGTTTGTGCGCGTGTGTGTGTGTGTGTATTTTAAATACTTGAAAATGTCGAATGCCTTTTTTATATTAAAAGAAATAAAATCTACCATTTTTAATTGACGAACGGCTGTAACGCGTTTTTGAGCGGCTAAGTCTCGCAGCCGTTTGAGAAGGAGAAGTTGCGTTGGGCTGCTCATTGTTACTCACGGCGGTGGCAGCGAGCAACAATGTATCTTTCGCGCCAACGTTCGGATAAACTAAGTCATCGTTCGGATAATTGAGGGTTCTGGTAATCGAGGTTCTAATGTATTTTATATTTATATTAACGTATAAACTAAAAAAATAAGCGATCAGAGTGCGCGATACATTTTTTTGTATACATTAATAACGCAGAGAATCAAGAGCTAAATAAGCATTGATATCATCTAAAAGCCTCGCGCTTTCCACCGGGTGACGTCACGCGCGAGTCTCGCTCAGATTGCTTTTTCCCTCGAAGCCTTCGTTTCGGCTTGGCCGCACATGAACGTGCGCCGCGTCCATGTGTTAGTGTAGCTGCCGAAGGCGCGGTCTGGATTCTTCGACCCCGCTCGGCTCTTGCCGAAGATGTCCGTACGTCGCTCGCTCACGGACACGCGCTACTATGATTGTGTGACGGGCGCGTAAGAGACTAGAGAGGGGGTAACTTTTGCGCGCGATCTGGCTGCACTGCTGCTGATACATATGTGCAAGTGGCCTTTCACCAAATTTATAGCATCCGTCCACCTACATTCGGAATATGATTTCCACGCATGGCTTTCCAAATTCTTGGGAAACCTATGACGAAGGCCCTCCTTGATGCGCCTGGATCTTCATGAGCGGCACTTTCACATAATTAACAACGTCCGGCCAGTCGTATTAGGAATGCCGTAACTTTTCATTCGCCAATATGGTTTTTCAAGTCCTTATGAAACCGATGGCCAACGTTCCTCACATCACGTAGGCCCTTCCTCTCACCATCTCGATTTTCCCACACTCCATCACTATAAGTTACCTTCGTTCTAAGCTAAGATAGTCAGTAAGTCTCCGAATACTGTACGACGCCGAATCTCTGTCCGCCAGTTATTTGAATAAATCCGTCTCGAGTAGCTCAATCCGTGTTAACCGAGTTATTCCGTTCTACAACCGAGTTCTGGAGCGAGTCAGTCATTCCTTTCCTCCAAAATTATAATAAAAGTGTCCATCCCGACATCACAATATTTATTTTAATTTTCGATCAGCGCGACGGAATTAATTCCTTCCAGGATCAGCCATCTCCTGTTCCTTGTCCGAACATTTTTTGGTCCTTCGAGCCGGATAAGAGAGGGAATTGTATTCCATCGCGAATTCAAGTTGTAGAATCCGCTCGGTGTATCGCTCCCTTTCCCCCTCTTCGGGCACCTCGCATGTGAAATCCGCATATTTTCGGGACCCTTCGTCTGGGCCCATGATAACGGCGGAGTCTTCTCGAGGCGTTCGCACGCAACAAGTGGCAAGCCTTCAAGTAGATAACCTCGTCACTTGTTCCGCATCTCTGCGATCCAAATTCAAATTTCGTCCTCGTCTCAACTCAAGATATTCGTGTAACAAACTTGCTTCGACCACGCGACTTTGCTGCGAGTACAAATCGTTTCCTCGTGACGCGATTTCGTTTTTAGGTCGAGTTCGTCGCACGAAACATTGTGCGCGTATTGAGCGAGCCTTTGATCTCGTCCCGCGCCGCGCTCTATCCGAAAGTTCCTCTTGCCTCTCGGTTTTGTTCTGGACACTTCGGGCGGTGTTTTCGGTTTCTCGTCGCTCGCGAATATGCACAATTTTCGAAAGTTTTTTTTCCACTTCGTGCGCGATTGTAAGGACGCTTCGGTTCGCGAGTGCTACGGCAGTTTTCACGCGTATATTCTGGACGCTTCGAAGCGCGTTCTCGGTTTGTCCAAGTCGCGGTCGCGAGTTTCGAGCATTCCTTGTGTCCTGCCGCGCCACGCTCGTGCCTCGAGTTTCTCGCGCATCGCGCCATTGTTGGACGCTTCCGTCAAATCCTCGAGTGCGTGATTTTTCGCGAGTTCGTGAATTGTTCTCACTTCGGTCTCGCCATTGTAAGGACGCTTCGGTTCGTGAGTGCTTCGAAAGTTTTCATGCGCATATTCTGGACGCTTCGAAGCGCGCTCTCAGTTTTCCAAGTCGCGGTGGCGAGTTTCCTGCACCATCCAACGGACACTTCGGCCCGCGAGTTCTTTGCTATTCCATGGCCTTTCAATCGGGTTGCTCTCGCGCAACACCATCCAATTTAGTCCGGGAGGTAGCGTTGCAAATACAAAAGTCATAGTAAGCCGGCTGATGTTGACATCGATAGTTGATCTTATATGACTAATAAGCGAACCGACCATCAGCTGCCCAAGTAGCGGTGGGTGTGGCTGTGGGAGGTTATGAAAGTGGTAAAAAAAAAATAATAAATAATAGTACGCCAGCTGAAATTTTTTTTCATAAATCGTTAACATTATACTGAGCTGGAAAAAAAAGCGTCAGCTGCATCGTGGAGGCTATGCGTCAGCTGTCAGCCGCTCGCATGAACTTGTATAAAAAATATGTAGAATAAAGTTATAGTACGCCGGATGAAATTTAACTAGGTCATTGCTTAAATATTTAAAAGTACGAAAACAATAATCAGCTGAAAGTTTTTTTCATAAATCGTTAACATTTTACTGAGCTGGAAAAAAAGCGTCAGCTGCATCGTGGAGGCTATGCGTCAGCTGTCAGCCGCTCGCATGAACTTGTATAAAAAATATGTAGAATAAAGTTATAGTACGCCGGATGAAATTTAACTAGGTCATTGCTTAAATATTTAAAAGTACGAAAACAATAATCAGCTGTGTGGGTAGCGGTGGAAAGACCGTCAGCTGACGCAGTAAAGATTTAAAATATTGGAGCATTGCTACTACGCTATTTCCTTTTAAACACATATTTCGTGATAGGTTTTGGAGCTGCTCGAGCCCATAACACGACCTTCGGGCTACCTGAGCCCCTCAACATTTCGAAGCAACATCTGCGTGTGCGTGTCTCTTTGTCGTACACGATCAGTTTCGGTTTGTCTCTTCGAACGAACGGACGCACGTCTAAATATGTCGAACATTCAATCGTCTTGTGTATTTTGTGGCAAAAAAAGGAAATATTAATAGCCTTTTCTGAAAACACTCTACAAAAATGTACGTCTATATTGGAGATTTGTCCGAAAAATAATTTATCCTAAAAAAGTGTTAAAGTGCCGTTGGAATTGAATGATTTCCAAAAATATCATTCGAAGTGTTATCGACAATTCACCGCATTACCTCCAAAATACAGAATAACTATTAAAACTCCATCAACATCTGCAGCGTCAAGGTTAGTTAGACTTCATTGTTTTTTGACAGTTATTTTAATCGAAATGTATTTTGATAAAACTGTTTAATATTAAAAATATTGCCGTTCGCATCGTTGATACGCAAGGGAAAATATTTTTTCAATTCATGATTTTTTCAATTTCTTTTATCGTATCAATTTTCGTAGCATATTTTTCTTTTTTTCCCCTTTTTCTTTAATTATAGTGAACAAACTGTGCGTGAAAATTTCTCGTTGTTGAGTGGAAAAAACAGAATGTCGTTATATTTCACCGATACAAGACAATAAAAGATTTTTTCAGCTCGGAAAGAGATGCTCAACCTTCGGATAAAGGCGCTGGTTTTGAAAATGTAAACATCGACGTTCCATCAAATCGTGCTGAAACCAAAGACACAGACAACACAACACAAGTCTGTTCACACAGTTCATCGAGTACTGCTGATCCATCCGATGTTTTAAACACTGCTGTAATCGAAAAAGCACACGAGGCTGGAGGCGAAGGGGCAACAACGGGAGATATATCTGGCGCTGAGGATTCCACGGAACCTGTGTGCATTTTTTTGCAATAAGAGGCGCAAAAAAAATCAAGGTCGCGAGCAACAGCTGCAGACATGTACAACCGATGACAGTATTATTAACTTGAAACGTAACGTGAGCGAAGTAGGTGACGTAGATTTATTGCGTAAAAGTAATGAACAATATTCAAATGCTCAGATCGTTTTTTATCATAAGTTTTGCCGATCGAATTGTCGAAATACGGTGAAGTTGCATATCGCCGCACAGAGCGAAAAAACAGAATGGCACAAATCCCGAGAAGTTTACAAAAAAGCCTTTGAACAAGTGTGTTGTTTCGTTTCGGAAAATATCATCCAAAAACAGCAATGCTTTTTTTTATGTTTTTTAAAATCAGTTTTTATCGATTACGCCAAAAATGAAATTATTGACGTTTCTGCGGATATCGAACCGTACAATTTGGAAAAACGATTATTAGAAACCTTTTCAAAAAAAGTTGCCGTAGTGTGTATGAACACAAAAAAGGTTGTTAAACCCTACACCGGAGTTTTAGTAAAAAACGATTTGGACACATTAGAAAAACAAGATATTTTGGATAGAGCGGTTTTAATTTTGCAATCGGAAATCCGTGACGTGGCACGTAATCCGCTACCGGACAAATTAACGACGAAAGACTTGATAACAGGAGAATGCGACAGCCCAAAATTATTATTCGATTTCTATTCGAAGTTGATATGCTCCAGTTTTCGGCGGAAGCGTAATGTAAACGTAGAGAGATTGTCAAAATCATTTTCCGAAGATGTAATTTACGCTGTATCGAACGGGCGAATTAAACCTTCGAAACATATCAATCTTGGTCTGGCATTGAAAAGCTTGACGAACAGTAAAAAAAAATTATTAACATCATAAATAAGTACGGGCATTGCTGTGGCTACACTGTTTTAGAAAAATTAGAAACTGAAACGACATTTTCTTCTACTCTTCGATCAGACATTTGTCCTGATGATATCATTCGCTCAAGAAGTTTATGCACAGGATTAGCTTACAATAATTTCGGTCGGTTTGTAGATACTCCAACAGGCAAAGACACATTGCACGATACTGTTGGGATTATTTTTTAGGACATTGATGATTTTGCTCAGAATTATTCCACAAGCAATCCCCTTCAAAACTTTGAAAATATCGCTGAGAATATCGTAGATTTAGGAACTGTTGCAGTACATGCTGGAAGTTCTGAGAATTCGAAAAAGAGACGGCGCACTTTCGATGCAATAACATTCGAATTGGAACCGTACAACAAAGTTACGGGAAACTTTAGAGCTGGTCGAAAGTCTTTTGCGATTACGTATTCCCGAAAATCTTCGATCTCGCTTGGGTGCTCTCTCTTTTTTAAAATTGCCCAATACTCCATCATGGGTAGGATACAATAGCATAATTTATGATCATGCCAGTTGCAAACAAAAATTTCATATTTAACGACAATAAATTCTTCTCCAACAAATACAGCAGTTGTTATTGAAACGATGAAACAGAGTCAACAGGTAACATCAGAATGTAATGAAAAATACATGGAAGTCACGTGCGATTTAGCTATCGCTAAAATCGCATTGCAAATTCAAAGTCTGGAAAAACCACAATTTGATAATTTATTTATTCATTTCGGATCATTTCACATTATGATGGCATATTTTAAAGCAGTCGGAAAATTCATCGAGGGTTGCGGAATTACGAATGAAATGGTGAATAGTGAGATTCTTGCGAGCGGTTCCATAAGTAGTTTTATAACCGGTAAATATTTCAACAGGTGTAAACGGTTACACACACTTTTATCGTTGGCTCTTCAAACTCTTCAGTTTGAAAAATTCATTAATGACAAAATATCGAAATTGCTCATGAAATAAAGGCATATTTATCAGATTTCGTGAAAGAAAAATCAGTCAACCCAACGGTTACGCGAAAATAATTGATTAGTTTTTTTCAAAGTATGAAGAGTATGAACAACAAACACTCAATGGTAAGTATGGCAAAACTCCGCAATTTTATATGATTTACGTAAATTTAATCGAGTATTATTTTATGCTATGCAGAAGTATCCGAACAGCGAACCTCGATCTTTTTCGATATGTTTTACCCAAAATTGCAAATCTCTTTTTCACTTTTAATCAACAAAATTATTCACGTTATACCGTGATATATCAGGACAAATTGATGAAAGTGCACGAATCTCACCCAGGGTTACAGTTGCAACTCGAAAGGGAGTCGTTTGGAGTTAAGAGAACCGACAAACCATTTTCGAGACAGCCTATCGATATAATGCTAAAACAAACGACAAATGCGGATGCTGAAAATAAATTGACGGGAATAATGCATACTACGAATCCAATTTCGGCTCGTCAACGTTGGTGTAAAAGCCATAGCATCCGCTCAACTATTGTCAGCCATATCATGGAGCAAAAAGGATTGAAAAAGTCTCAGGACATTACTGCTGATCTTGAGAAGAGTAGAATAAAAAGAAATTCGTTACAGCTCGAAAATGTTATTACCAATATCAAACAAAATATCAATCCCTTTTCAAATGATTTAGAGAAAAGTTTGTTGTATAATATTTCAACAAGTCAGGACATACAAGCGAACATTGAACAATTTTTGCTCAATGTAGAGAATCGCGGAAATGAGCTACGTGAACAATTTATTAACGAATGTTCTGAAGATGCAGAAAGATTTGAAAAGGCGATAAAAAAGAATAAAATTTTGACTTTCGAGGATGCAGTGCCAAAAAACTTGCAGTTTCTGGAAAACTGGTAGAAGTTCGCATGCAACGCGACTTATTTGCATAGTTGCTAATCATTTCTTTGGAGCAAACATTTAACATCGATAAAGTTTTATCGCATCCACTAACGCCAGTTTGCTTGGCTATGTGTCACGCAGATGGGGTGATTTGTAAAACTGATAAATCAGTTTGACTCAAAATGCTCGGAAAAGAAACGGATAACAACTCTCCACAAAGATGTGACGTACTTATTTATGATGGGTTTTATATGTCCATGCATTGAAAGACGTTCCGTCTACATTTGGGAATATTTCGAAAAACCTCATTCAAATGTTAACGAAAAATTCTGCGCGAATTATTGTGTTACATCCTAGCGAATGTGCCTTCTCTCGGTTATGCCCAATGTCCTCATTTACCGTTATAAGCTTATCATTAAATGTATAAATCTAAGAATAAGACGAATAACCGCGTATAAAGGAACGTGCGTACGTTTCGTACGCATATTCAACCTACAGCGATATACGCACGATAGCAGCACCGTTAGTTATCGACTTTTCCTATGCAATTGGCTGTCAACAAGAACAAGATCTCAGGCGCATATTCCTAGAAGAGCTGTCGAAAAATTAACCATCAATTCGATCAACCGACTCCGAAAACTCTACGCCGTCCTAACCGCATGGGGACCGAGATAAGCCTCGACCCTAGATGATTTAAACATAACATAGACTAGACGGCTCCGACGAACTTATAACTCCGACTATATAATAAGACATCCGATCTCGCAGCGTAGTCCGATATACAAACCTCTCGATATGAGAAGTCACCATAGCCATAAATTGACATAACACAAACCATGCGAATGCTTAGGTTTCTGATATCGAACTCTATTTCCCATGCGCTTTTTCGCCGAAACACGAGACAAAGGTCTCCTTCTCTTCATACGCATATTAGTCAGAACTGTTACATCCTAGCGAATGTGCCTTCTCTCGGTTATTCCCAATATCCTCATTTGCCGTTATAAGCTTATACATATATGAATTCAAGAATAAGACGCGTAACAGCGTAAAAAGGAACGTGCGTACGTTTCGCACGCATATTCAACCTACAGCGATATATATATGTATATATATGATAGCAGCACCGCCACAGTCATCGACTTTTCCTATCCCATTGGCTGTCAACAAGAACATGATCTCAGGCGCATATTCCAAGAAGAGCTGTTGAACGAAAAACCAACCATCAACTCGATCAACAGACACCAAAAACTCTACGCCGGCCCATCCGCATGGTGACCAAGAGAAGCCGCGACCCTAGATTACTACTTCATCAAAACACAGCCTAGACAGCTCCGACGAATTTATAACTCTGACTGAAAAATAAAACATCCGGTCTCGCAGCGTAGTCTGATATACAAACTTCTCGATATGAGAAGTCACCATAGCTTTACATTCACATAACACAAACCGTGCGTATGCTTAGGTCTCAGATATCGAACTGTATTTCCCATGCGCTTTTTCGCCTAAACACGAGACAAAGGTCTTTCTTCATACGCATATTAGTCAGTACCGATGCCCTGAAATAAGGTCAAGCGCGTGCCTAGGAAATCTGTAACCTACACGCACATCATACCGCAACCAATAACGCTAATCAACCGATATATTCATGGAGAATGGACCAATGCCCGAAGAACTAGATGACCAAGACCACACTCTCACTAAGGTTCCTTCTTCCACTACTGAACCTCTCCTAATTTTCATATAAAGAAATACTTCCTTCCTGAAGTCAGTCTCCCGACAACATCCATCAAATTCAGAGCTCAATTTTCCGTCAACCGAATCACTCCTTATATCAAGTTGTAATTTAGCGTACGCATATATCCAATTAACTTTCATACGAACAGTCTTCATTTTTCGAGTCACAAAAGTTTTATTTTATACTTGTATAATTTCTATCATCGGTCCGTGAATATCAATCTAAATTCATAGACCTTGCGCGCCGTTCATATTTCTATCTACGCGTAGTGCCCGTCGTAGTAAACACGTCGAGTATACACACGTCCAGCGTAAAATCCTGCGAGCGTCTTACCAGCAATTGTACCAGCGAGCGTCCCAGGCCAAGAGCGGAGGCCCTTGTAACGCGAGCGACAACAAACATCTACGCGAGCGAGCGAGCGAGCGACCGAATGACAAACACAACCAATGTAAGCGAACTATATAATCTTTTGTATTTATGTACCCTGTCTCTATCAGCTAATTATCTTAATCTGACCCCTAAATTGTAATAAACTAAGAGACAAGGTTATACAAGTGTCGGATTATTCCGTAATACCAAGACATCGCGTCAATTCCTTCATTTCATCTTTTCCCACGCTTTTCCCCTTTTTACCCTCATCCCGTGCTATTGCGCTAGGCGTAGGCAACAAAGAGGGAAACGAAAATATTATGCTCTCATCCCTTCCGGATGTGACATATTAATTTTTGGGGGCTCGTCCGGGATCATAAAAAAGGGAATGTGCAAATTAATCCAACGTCCATAAGTGATTCGGAAATTTATACGTCGGATTTGTTACCTGGTTTGGAACCTCCTAAACGATCGATCAAGAAATTACAAAAATCCTCCAAAATCGAAAACAAACCCACAAAAACAGTGAGGACGTTAAGAACAAACCAGTTAATATCTCTAAGAGACGCCATAATCTGCGTCCCCGAATTCGACGGACAAAATATCCCTTTATCAGAATTCATAACTGAATGCGAGGATGCAAAAGATATGCTCCCTCCCGAATTGGAAAAATATTTAGCAAAATTAATTTAAAACAAATTGAAAAATCAAGCTCGAGAAGCAATCCCCGGAACGAAATTCGAAACGATAGAAGCACTAAACAGATTCCTAAAAAAAATATATACACCAAATAAATCCGTAATGCAATTATTGGGAGAACTCGATAACATCTTTCAAACGGCCAACGACAGTGTCATAAATTTTTCCGCAAAAATCAGGAAAAAGGCAAGGGAAATAATCAAGGCGCGAAACCTATCGAATTATGGGGCGGACGACCCCGTATTCAGAATAACAGTAGACAACTACTTCCTGACGTGTTTTAAACGTGGGTTAAAGAGGGAAATTGAACAACGACTCCCTCCGTGTGCTAACATCGAGGTCGCGATCGACGACGCTATACAAATTGAACATGAAATCGCGTCGCGAAAACAGTTGCACTCGCCCTCCATTAAACCCGTTCCGATCAAGTCAATCAAGATCTGTAATATCTGCAAAAAGGATAATCATCCGAACGAAGCTTGCCGATTCGCAATCCTTACATGCCAAATTTGCAAAGGTCAATGCCACAGTGCCATCGAGTGCAGAAAAAAACCAAACGAGCAATGCTCGGTCATTTTTCAAATTTGCAAAAAAACTGGGTCACACCGCAGACAGGTGTTACACCGATCAGAATTCCCGCGCCAAGACCTGTCAACTGTGTAAAAACTTAGGGCACACAGCCGATAAATGTCCTTCGCAAGGCATGGCCGTTCGAACGAACAAACGAACACGACGAGGTAGTAGAAATCCCCGCGCGTTCGGAAACTTCTTTCCACGTAAGAGTCGAAAACCGCACGTTGAAGGAAGGGTATATGCCGCCTTTAAAAATCCGTAAGGGTGTTTACGTCGGCGACTGCTCGGTAACGAACATCGACGGAAAGGCCCATTTCAAGGTTTTCAACCCCACAAATGTCGCCGTATGACTGATCGTGCCGGTCATAAAACTACAGGAGTTAGACATCGTGGAAAACAGAAGCAAACAAAAAAGATAATCAGATTTAAAAAAAAATAATAATCGACGAAAATGTCGAAATAAAACTTTGTTAACGCTCCAGCGAGAGCGATGATGAAGAGAAAACAAATGAAAAAAACAAACTCAGATTACATGACAATCTCCAATTATAATCCAATTTCTCGCGATGCTAATCCAATTTCTTGCGATGCTAATCCCAATTTCTCGCGATGCTAATCCCATTTTCTCGCGATGCTAATCCAATTTCTCGCGATTCCAATCCCAATTTCTCGTGATGCTAATCCAATTTCTCGCGATGCTAATCCCAATTTCTCGCGATGCTAATCCCATTTTCTCGCGATGCAATCTAATTTCTCGCGATGCCAATCCCAATTTCTCGTGATGCCAATCCCAATTTCTCGTGATGCTAATCCAATTTCTCGCGATGCTAATCCTAATTTCTCGCGATGCTAATCCAATTTCTCGCGATGCTAATCCAATTTCTCGCGATGCTAATCCATTTTCTCAAGACTCTAATCCTAATTCGGACGTAGATTGCATGACAACTACGCCGATCCAGAGCCCAGTAGTGGCCAATAAAAAAAATCGACAAAACGTCGAAATAAAACTTTGTCAACGCTCCAGTGAGAGCAATGATGAAGAAAAACCAAACAAAACAAAAACAAACCAAACCCAGATTGCGTGATAATCTCCAATTCTAATTCAATTTCTCGCGATGCCAGTCCAATTTCTCGCGATGCTATTCCCACTTTCTCGCGATCCTAATCCAATTTCCCGCGATGCTAATCCCAATTTCTCGCGATGCTGATCCAATTTCTCGCGATGCTAATCCAATTTCTCGCGATGCTAATCCCAATTTCTCGTGGTGCTTATCCAATTTCTCGCGATGGTAATGCCAATTTCTCGCGATGCTAATCCATTTTCTCAAGACTCTAATCCTAATTCAGACGTAGATTGCATGACAACTACGCCGTTCCAGAGCCCAGTAGGGGCCAATAAAAAAATCGACAAAATCATCGAAATAAAACTTTGTCAACGCTCCGGTGAGAGCAATGATAAAGAAAAACCAAACAAAACAAAAACAAACCAAACCCAGATTCCGTGACAATCTCCAATTCTAATTCAATTTCTCACAATGCTAATCCAATTTCTCGCGATGCTAATCCAATTTCTCGCGATGCTCATCCCAATTTCTCGCGATGCTAATCCCATTTTCTCGCGATGCCAATCCAATTTCTCGCGATGCTAATCCGAATTTCTCGCGATGCTAATCCAATTTGTGGCGATGGTAATCCATCTTCTCAAGATTCTAATCCTAATTCGGACGTAGATTGCATGACAACTCCGCCGGTCCAGAGCCCAGTAGCGGCCGAAAAAAAAAATCGACAATAACGTCGAAATAAAACTTTGTCAAAGCTCCAGTGAGAGCGCTGATGAAGGAAAACCAAACAAAAACAAATCAAAATAAAAACCAAAACCAGAGCCCGAAAGTGGCTAATCTAAAAACTTCGGCAAGAAACGTCGAAGAAAAACCTTGCCTTCATTCCGAAAAGAGTGACGAGCAAGCAAAACCAAAAAAAAATTCAGTAGCGAGGAAGAATCGAAAACAAAAACAAACGAAAAAATTGAACAAAAACCAAAATCACGTTGCACGATAATCTTAAATGTCAGTCCAATTCCTCGTGATCCTTCTATTCCAATCGTAGATTGCATGACAACTACGCTAATCGCGCGCAATCAGAGCCCGAACGTAGCCAATAAAAAAACTTCGACAAAAAACGTCGAAACAAAACCTTGCCATCACTCCGACGAGAGCGACGAGCTAGGAAAATCAAATAAAAAATCCAGTAGCGAGGAAAACTCAAAAACAAAAACAAACGAAAAAGAGAAAATTGAACGAAAACCGAAACAAAACCAAAATGAAAAAAATTAAAGCAAAACCAAATCAAAATCGAAACGAGGAACAAAAAGCAAAATCAAAAACAATCCAAAATCTAAACGGAAAAGAAAAACGCAAAATAACACAAAACCAAAACGAAGAAGAAAAATCTAAAACGATTCAAAATCGAAACGAAAAACAAAAATCCAAAGTAAAACAAAACCAAAACGAAGAAGACAAATCCAAAGCAATTCACAATCAAAACGAAAAAGAAAAATTCAAAACAATTCAAAATCAAAACGAAAAAGAAAAACCCAAAATAAAACGAAATCAAAACAAAAAAGGAAAATCCACAACAATACAAAACCGAACCGAAGGAGAAAGCTTACAAATGAAACAAAACTCGAATCAAATTCTAATCATGAAAGCAAATTCACGAACGAACGTAGATTCTATCGTCACCTCCAAGTCAACATCGCATTTAATCGAAAATTCGAAAATCGCGTTACAACATTTGGCGCGCAAATTAGACCAGACTAGTGATAGCAATGCCGAAAACAAAAATCCGACGACCTTTACTGTTCAAGCAGATGTCCACCCCATCCCGCGTGAGATAAATATAAACATCATCATTCGCTCTCAAGTGAAGAGCCCTATAGAACAAGTGCACGAATCATGTGGCGACTATGCTACCGTCAAGGCCGACGCGCCGGCAGTCGAACGCATAGACGCGCACTCCCAAACTCGACACCTTATGCGTCGAACTCGTAAACTCATAAATTACGCAGAGAGTAGCGACGGCGAGACGAAGGCCGAAATAGTAAGCCTTCGTCGACCCATGCGCACTAGTCGACCCGCGGAGGGCATTGCCCTGAAATCAGCTGAGGGGTCTGACAAGCGCAAAGCATTTCCGATTCATCCCTCCAAAACTCCACCGATCTTAATTCCGATAATTCGACAAATGCAGATTCCGACTTTCTCGATTTAAAACTATCCGAAGACAAAGATCCTTCAGCGGATGAAACAAAAATGTCAGAATTCAAAATTGCAAATTGCATCAATACCAAAGAATTGTTTCATTTTCGCAATGATAATTCGGTTTATTTCACCGACTCAACGGGTAAGCCGTATGTCCCTGGAGGACACAAGGGTGTCTCAAAAACCGATTTTAATCCTAATTAAATAAATAATCATAATAATTCATCTTTTTTTCAGATGGCCGTTATCAATCTACTCTGTAATGTTTAACGATATCATCTTTGAAATCGTAACCAGAGAAACATATGAATTTTTTTTTATTACAGTATCCTCAGTATAGAACATCCGAACTTGTTGATATTAAAAACTCGGCGTACTAACTTTTTCGCAATTCAAGAAAGATTTCCAGTCGCGAACCTAGATATAATTGCCTACATGCATTTGAAATTCATATACGTCGCCATTATACTGTATTAGAAAATTACTATATTACGATATGCCTACGCAACGATGAAAAAACAGCGCCGAATACTCAAAAGTAGTTTGTTTCGTAGCGATACAAGCGGCGGACGGATTACCAAAAGAAAAACTCAAACAACCTGCAATTCCTTACTTCTCCCATATTACCTCTACGGAGACACTTGGTATAAGTTCATCCCTGTTCTGGTCAAAGCCATACCACCTGTAATCACGGAATCGACAACGAAGTCTACTTGACGATACATCAACCCAACATCATCAGCATCCTGTGCGATGTACTACAAAGAAGATATCGACAACGTACGAGAACGCGTAATGTTTCCCGTAGAGAAACCCGATGTCGTAAACAACATGACACGGGGCAACAGTGGTCAAAATAATGTCAATCAAGAGGAGAATTTCTTAAATCTCCTGCACACGAACAATCTATAACACCAAGCGGATTCCATCTGGAATCACACCTGGGAAAAGTCATTCAATTCGGTACAGCAAGCGCTGGTTTCACCCGAACGTCACTCGTCGTGCGATCGATCAAGATCCTCGTAGATACGGCAATCCATGCATACAGCCTGTGGACGCCTGGTCAAGTTATCTCGTCGGTGCACATGGGACTCAGCTACGTACCTCCTGACGCAGCTGGCTAAACATCCCAAGAAGAAAACGTCAACGGATGCAGTTACTGCTCAAAACCTTTATCAACTCGCGTCGGCCCCTCCAGCTGAACCAGAGGGCCAATATCAACGCTGCAACACATGATCTGTACCCGGTCATCTCCGATCATCTAGAAAACAACCAATCCTCCAAACCGCGTTCCTTCCCTTAAATTCACACGAGGAAACTTACGATAATTCTGATCATGCTAATAGTTTTCTTTTTATCATCGTTGTTTTAACCTTGTCAAGTAAGATAGGCCAAAGTAAATAAGCATCTATGCACGAGGAAAAATAAAGAGGAGTAAACTCGTACACATACATTTCATAGGAAAATAAAAATATATATATATAATTATTTTTATAAAACGGAGAACAAAGAAAAACATCTTCATACAAAGATCTAGATATACAATCACCAAAAACATTCTCATACAAAGATCATATATACAATAACAAGACACACATTCTTTCCTTATTCTATGGTCTACATAATACTCAAATCCAAAGATTGTATCTACCGATACCACAACCACTCAAGAATAGGCTGATGACGATATTGAGATAACCTTCGGAACATTCAGAATAATTGAGCGGGACGCTCAGTCTTAAACCGGGGAGGTGTTACATCCTAGCGAATGTGCCTTCTCTCGGTTATTCCCAATATCCTCATTTGCCGTTATAAGCTTAATATTATACATATATAAATTTAAGAATAAGACGCGTAACAGCGTAAAAAGAAACATGCGTACGTTTCGCACGACTTTCCCTCGACTTTTCCTATTCCATTGGCTGTCAACAAGAACACGATCTCAGGCGCATATTCCAAGAATAGCTGTCGAACGAAAAACCAACCATCAACTCGATCAACAGACTCAAAAAACTCTACGCCGGCCCATCCGCATGGTGACCAAGAGAAGCCGCGACCCTAGATTACTTCATCATAACATAGCCTAGACAGCTCCGACGAATTTATAACTCTGGCTGAAAAATGAGACATCCGGTCTCGCAGCGTAGTCCGATATACAAACTTCTTGATATGAGAAGTCACCATAGCTATAAATTCACATAACACAAACCGTGCGTATGCTTAGGTCTCAGATATCGAACTGTATCCCCATGCGCTTTTTCGCCGAAACACGAGACAAAGGTCTCCTTTCTTCATACGCATATTAGTCAGAACCGAAGCCCGGAAATAAGGCCACGCGCGTGCCTAGAAAATCTGTAACCTACACACATCATACCGCAACCAATTACGCTAATCAACCGATATATTCATGACCAATCGACCAATCCCCGAAGAACTAGATGACCAAGACCGTACTCTCACTAAGGTTCCTTCTCCCACTACTGAACCTCTCCTAATTTTCATATCAAGAAAGACTTCCTTCTTGAAGTCAGTCTTCCGTCAACCACCATCATATCAAGTTCTTCTATCGAGTCTCAATCCCAGTCTCCCGTCAACTACCATCGACTCAAGTTCTTCTATCGAGTCTACATCCCAGTCTCCCGTCAACTACCATCGACTCAAGTTTTTCTATCAAGTCTCAATCCCAGTCTCCCGACAATCTTCATCAAATTCAATCTCAGTCTTCAACTTCTTCTATCAAGTCTTAATTCAGAAGCCAAACGAATATCTCCAGTTAACCTCCATACGAACAGTCTTCATTTTTCCCTAAATATCAGTCTCAATTCATCGACCTCGCGCGCCGTTCATATTTCTGTCTACGCGTAGTGCCCGTCGTAGTAGACACGTCGAGTATACACACGACCAGCGTAAAATCCTGCGAGCGTCTTACCAGCAATTGTACTAGCGAGCGCACCAGGCCAAGAGCGAAGGCCCTTGTAACGCGAGCGTCAACAAACATCTACGCGAGCGAGCGAGCGAGCGACCGAGTGTCAAACACAACCAATGTAAGCTAACTTTACCTTTTCTTTTTGTATCATTCATCGTAGATCTGATCGCTTTAACCCGTCTAGTAATTTTATAATAAATAGCTTAGTGTCAATCGTACACCAAGTCTGTCGAATCATCCCTCAATACCGGAATATCGTGTCGATTTTTTAATTCTACTCCTTCCCACGCACTACCCCCTTTTTACCCTCATCCCGCGCTAGGCGTAGGCAACAAAGTGGGAAACGAAAATATTATGCTCTCATCCCTTCCGGATGTGACATATTAATTTTTGGGGGCTCGTCCGGGATATTAAAAAGGGAATGTGCTAATTAATCCAACGTCCATAAGTGATTCGAAAATGTATACATCGGATTTATTACCTGGTTTGGAACCTCCTAAACGGGCGAGCAAAAAATTACAAAAATTCTCAAAAATCGAAAACCAACCCACAAAAACAATGACGACGTTAGGAACAAACCACTTAATATCTGTAAGAGACGCCATAATCTGTGTCCCCGAATTCGACGGACAAAATATCCCTTTATCAGAATTCATAACTGGGTTCGAGGATACAAAAGATATGCTCCCTCCCGAATTGGAAAAATATTTAGCAAAATTAATTAGAAACAAATTGAAAAATCAAGCTCGAGAAGCAATCCGCGGGACGAAATTCGAAACGATAGAAGGACTAAACAAATTCCTAATAAAATATATACACCAAATAAATCCGTAATGCAATTATTGGGAGAACTCGATAACATCTTTCAATCGGCCAACGACAGTGTCATAAATTTTTCCGCAAAAATCCGGAAAAAGGCAAGGGAAATAATCGAGGCACGAAAACTATCAAACGATGGGGCGGACGATCCCGTATTCAGAATAACAATCGACGACTACTTCCTGACGTGTTTTAAACGTGGGTTAAAGAGGGAAATTGAACAACGACTCCCTCCGTGTGCTAACATCGAGGTCGCGATCGACTACGCAATACGAATTCAACATGAAATCGCGTCGCGAAAACAATTGCACTCGCCCTCCATTAACCCCGTTCCGATCAAGCCAGTCAAGATCTTGAATATTTACAAAAAGAATAATCATCCGACCGAAGCTTGTCGATTCGCAATTCTTACATGCCAAATTTGCAAACGTCAAGGCCACAGTGCCATCGAGTGCAGAAAAAAACCAAACGAGCAAGGCTCGGTCATTTGTCAAATTTGCAAAAAACTCGGTCACACCGCAGACTGGTGTTACACCGATCAGAATTCCCGCGCCAACACCTGTCAATTGTGTAAAAACTTAGGGCACACAGCCGATAAATGTCCTTCACAAGGCATGGCCGATCAAAAGAACAAACGCACCCGACGAGGCAGTAGAAATCCCCGCCCGTTCGAAACCTCTTTCCACATGAAAGTCGAAAACTGCAGTTAAAGGAAGAGTATATCCCGCCTTTAAAACTCCGTAAGGATGTTTACGCCGGCGACTGCCTGGTAACAAACATCGACGGAAAGGCCCATTTGAAGGATCCTAATCCGACAAATGACCGCGTACAACCGATAGTGCCGGTCATAAAACTACAGGAATTCGACATCGTGGAAAACCAAACCTCACTAAAAATAAAATCAGATTGCAGGACAATCTGCGATTCTAATCCAGTTCCTCATGATTATAATCCTAATTAGGGCGTAGATTGCACGACAACTACGCCGGTCCAGAGCCCAGTAGTGGCCAATAAAAAAAATCGACAAAAACGTCGAAATAAAACTTTGTCAACACTCCAGTGAGAGCGATGATGAAGAAAAACTAAACCAAAACAAAAACAAAATAAAAAGCAAAACGAATTCAGATTGCACGACAATCTGCGTTTCCAATCCAGTCCCTCGCGATGCTTACCCAATTTCTCGCGATCATCCTAATCCCAAATCAGATTGCATGTCAATCTCAAATTCCAGGCAAATTCCTCGTGATCCTTCTATTTCACTCGTAGATTGCATGACAACTACGACAATCCAGAGCCCGAAAGTGGCCAATCTAAAAACTTCGGCAAAAAACGTCGAAGCAAAACCTTGCCTTCACTCCGACGAGAGTGACGAGCAAGCAAAACCAAAAAAAAATCAGTAGCGAGGAAAAATCAAAAACAAAAACAAACAAAAAAGAAAAAATTGAACAAAAACCCAAACAAAACCAAAGCGAAAAAATTAAATCAAAACCAAATCAAAATCGAAACGAGGAACAAAAGGCAAAATCGAAAACGAATAAAACCCAAAACGAAAAAGAAAAACCCAAAATAAAACAAAATCAAAACGAAAAAGAAAAGTCCAAAAAAATCCAAACGAAAAAGAAAAACCCAAAATAGAACAAAATCAAAACGAAAAAGGAAAATCCACAACAATCCAAAACCAAAACGAAAAAGAAGGCCTAAAAATGAAACAAAACTCGAATCAAATTCCAATCACAAAATCAAATTCGCGAACGAACGTAAATTCTATCGCCACTTCCGAGCCAACATCGCATGTAACCGAAAATAATTCAGGACGTCCGAAAATAGTAAAAAATCTATGGCGACTTAAACTTTCTGCATACGACTACGATGTCGTTTACAAGACCGGTCCGCTCAATTCAAACTCTGACGCCCTATCACGAAATCTGATCGAAAAGGTAGAAGAAATAAAAATTATCGCTCATTGTGAACATAACCAAATCGAAAACTCAGCAAAGGCGTTACGAGATATAACTAGCCAGTTAGAGACTAGCAATAGCGATGGCAAAAACAAAAATCCGACGACCTTTACTGTTCGAGCAGATGTCCATTCCGTCCCGCGTGAGAAAAATATAAACACCGTCATTCGCGCTCAAGCGAAGAGCCCTATAGAACAAGTGCACGAATCATGTGGCGACTACGCTACCGTCAAGACCGCGTTGGTCTTGACGCTAGCGTAGTCGCCACATGATTCGTGCACTTGGTCTTCGTTTCGGTTTCGGCCCGCAGCCGAAAGCGTACACGCGCACTCCAAAAGTCGTCCCCTTGCACGTTGAATTCGTAAACTCATAAATTACGCGGAGAGTAGCGACGGCGAGACGAAGGTCGAGATAGTAAGACCTATACGCACTAGTCGACCCGCGGAGGGCATTGCCCCGAAATCAGCTGAGAGAGAAAATAAAATAAAATATAAACATCGTCATTGGCTCTCAAGCGAAGAGCCCTATAGAACAAGTGCAAGAATCATGTGGCGAATACGCTACCGTCAAAACCAACGCGCCTGCAGCCGAACGCGTAGACACGCACTCCAAAAGTCGTCACCTTGCACGTTGCATTCGCGAACACATAAATTACGCGGAGAGTAGCGACGGCGAGATAAAGGTCGAGATAGTAAAACCCATATGCACTAGTCGACCGGCGAAGGGCATTGCCCCGAAATCAGCTGAGAGAGAAAATAAAATAAAATATAAACATCGTCATTCGCTCTCAAGCGAAGAGCCCTATAGAACAAGTGCAAGAATCATGTGGCGACTGCGCTACCGTCAAGACCAACGCGCCTGCAGCCGAACGCATAGACGCCCACTCCAAAAGTCGTCACCTTGCACGTTGCATTCGCAAACTCATAAATTACGCGGAGAGTAGCGACGGCGAGACGAAGGTCGAGATAGTAAGACCCATACACACTAGTCGGCCCGCGGAGGGCATTGCCCCGAAATCAGCTGAGGGCTCTGACAAGCACAAAGCATTTCTGATCCATCCCTCTAAAAACTCCACCGATCCTAATTCCGATAATTCGACAAATGCAGATTCCAACTCTCTCGATTCAAAACCCTCCGAAGACAAAGATCCTCCAGCGGAGGAAAAATATCAGAATTCAAAATTGCAAATTGCATCAATACCAAAGAATTGTTTCATTTTCGCAACGATAATCCGGTTTATTTCATCGACGGGTAAGCCGTATGACCCTGGAGGACACAAGGGTGTCTCAAAAACCGGTTTTAATCCTAATTAAATAAATAATCATAATAATTAACATGTTTTTCAGATGGCCGTTATCAATCTACTCTGTAACGTCTAACGATATCACCTTTGCAATCGTAACCAGAGAAACATATGAATTTTTTTTATTACAGTATCCTCAGTATAGAACGTCCGAACTTGTTGATATTAAAAACTCGGCGTACTAACTTTTTCGCAGTTCAAGAAAGATTTCCAGTCGCGAACCTAGATATAATTGCCTACATGCATTTGAAATTCATATACGTCGCCATTATACTGTATTAGAAAATTACTATATTACGATATGCCTACGCAACGGTGAAAAAAGAGCGCTGAATACTCAAAAATAGTTTGTTTCGTAGCGATCCAAGCGGCGGACGGATTGTATTCAATTTAGCGAGAAATCGAGTTTTATGGCGGGACTTTCTGGCCAAAGAGCACACGCAATTCAATGTAATACAAGAAAATCTGTAGTTCAATCTGTAATACAAATAAATCTGATCTGTAATACAAGAAATCTGTAATACAAGAAAATCTGATCAGGTTAAAAAATTTTACGATCAACCTCATGTCACTCGTGGAAACGAAAAATATCTCCTTATTTGTCGAACTCACATGTAACCAACTACCAAAATAGAAACTCAAAACAACCTGCAGTTCCTTACTTCCCTCATATTACCTTTTCGGAGACACTTGATACAAGTTCATGCCTGTTTCTGTCGAAGCCACTACAACCACGAAATCGACGACGAATTCTACTCGGCGATATACCAACCCAGGATCACCAGCATCATATGGGATGTATTCCACAGAAGATATCGACAACGAACGAGAACGCATAGTGTTTCCCGTAGAGAAACCCGCTGTCGTAAATAATATAGCACGGGGCATCAGTGGTCAAAACACTGTCAATCAAGAGGAGAAGCTCTTAAATCGCCTGTATAAGAACAATATAACAGCGAGCCTAATCCATCTGGAATCGCACCTAGAAAATCCATTCAATTCGGTACAGCAAGCGCTGGTTTCACCCAAACGTCACTCGTCGTGCGAGCGATCAAGGTCCTCGTAGATACGGCGATCCATGCATACAGCCTACACCCTGTGTACGGCTGGTCAAGTTACCGCGTCGGTGCAGTATGGGACTCGGTTACGTACCTCCCGATGCACCTGGCTAAACAACCCAAAAAGAAAACATCAACGGATGCAGAGAGTGGTCAAGAACTTCATCAACTCGTGTCGGCCCCTCCAGCTGAACCAGAGGGCCAAGACCAACGCTGCAACACATGATCTGTACCCCGAAATCTCCGATCATCCAGAAAACAACAAATCCTCCAAACCGCACTCCTTCCCTTAAGTTCGTACGAGGAGACTTACGATATTTCTGATTATGCTAATAATTTTCTTTTTGTCATCGTTCTTTTAGCCTTTCCAAGTAAGATATAGGGTAAAATCAGTAAATAAGCATCTATGCATGAGGAAAAACAAAAAGGAGAAAACTCGTACACATACTTTTTAGCGCAAAATAAAAAATTTATATTCATAATAATCGACACAAAAAACGGAGAACAAATAAAAACATTCTCATACAAAGATCTGTATATACAATAATAAGACACACATACTTTCCTTTTTCTATAGTCTACAAACTACTCTAATCCAAAAATTGTACCTACCGACACCGCAACCGTTCAAGAATAGGCTGATGACGATATTGAGATATCTTTCGGAACATTCACAATAATTGAGCGGGACGCTCAATCTCAAACCGGGGAGGTGTTACATCCTAGCGAATGTGCCTTCTCTCGGTTATTCCCAATATCCTCATTTACCGTTATAAGCCTTATTATTAAATGTATAAATCTAAGAATAAGACGAATAACTGCGTAAAAAGGAACGTGCGTACGTTTCTCACGCATATTCAACCTACAGCGATATACGCACGATAGCAGCACCGTCAATTATCGACTTTTCCTATGCGATTGGCTGTCAACAAGAACAAGATCTCAGGCGCATATTTCAAGAAGAGCTGTCGAGCGAAAAATCAACCATCAACTCGATCAATCGACTCCAAAAACTCTACGCCGTCCTAACCGCATGGGGACCGAAAGAAGCGTCGACCCTGGATGATTTAAACATAACATAGACTAGACGGCTCCGACGAACTTATAACTCCGACTAAATAATAAGACATCCGGTCTCGCAGCGTAGTCCGATATACAAACCTCTCGATATGAGAAGTCACCATAGCCATAAATTGACATAACACAAACCATGCGAATGCTTAGGTCTCTGATATCGAACTCCATATCCCATGCGCTTTTTCGCCGAAACACGAGACAAAGGTCTCCTTCTCTTCATACGCATATTAGTCAACCGATGCCCTAAAAAAAGGCCACGCACATGCCTAACGAATCTGTGAAGTATTCGCACACCATACCGCGACCAATGACGCTAATCAACTGATATCTTCACGACCAGTGGTCCAATCCCTAAAGAACTAGATGACTAAGACCACACTCTCCCTAAGGTTCCTTTTCCCACTACTGAACCTCTTATAATTTTCATATGAAAAAAGACTTCCTTCTTAAAGTCAGTTTCCCGTCAACCACCATCACATCAAGTTCTTCTATCGAGTCTCAATCCCAGTCTCCCGTTAATCACCATCGCATCAAGTTCTATCGAGTCTCAATCCCAGTCTCCCGTCAACTACCATCGACGCAAGTTCTTTTATCGAGTCTCAATCCCAGTCTCCCGTCAACTACCATCGACGCAAGTTCTTTTATCGAGTCTCAATCCCAGTCTCCCGACAATCTTCATCAAATTCAATCTCAGTCTTCCGTCAACCAACATCGAATCAACTTCTTCTATCAAGTCTTAATTCAGAAGCCAAACGAACATCTCCAATTAACCTTCATACGAACAGTCTTCATTTTTCCCTAAATATCAGTCTCAATTCATCGACCTCGCGCGCCGTTCAAATTTTTATCTATGCGTAGCGCCCGTCGTAATAAACACGTCGAGTATACACACGACCAGCGTGAAATCCTGCGAGCGTCTTACCAGCAATTGTACCAGCGAGCGCACCAGGCCAAGAGCGAAGGCCCTTGTAACGCGAGCGTCAACAAACATCTACGCGAGCGAGCGACCGAGTGTCAAACACAACCAATGTAAGCTAACATTACTTGTTCTTTTTGTATCATTCAACGTAGCCCTGATCGTTTTAACCCGTCTAGTAATCTTATGATACATAACTTAGTGTCAATCGTACACCAAGTCTATCGAATTATCCCTCAATACCGAAATATCGTGTCGATTCCTTAATTCTACTCTTTCCCACGCACTACCCCTTTTTACCCTCATCCCGCGCTATTGCGCTAGCCGTAGGCAACAAAGAGGAAAACGAAAATATTATGCTTTCATCCCTTCCGGATGTGACAATTGTAATCACATTCGATCGTTATTTTTGGCCATCGATTAAAGATAACGAGCATTTGTTGAGAGGCAGGGTGAGAGGTCAACAATATCGGATAAATGGCCCTGATCAAGTACGCCCAGCTAATTTTTCGAACGAATTCGAAACATGCATTTCAAAGCTGCCTTAATGGAATTTCTTTGTGACGACTGGAAAAATAATTATATGGCTAGTTACATAGGCAATAAAACGATCTATGTCAAGTACGAGTTTCTTTTACAAATATGAATCACAAAATAATGAAGTTTTAAGAAGCGTCGATCATATTTTCCTTGTCCAGCTCACGAAGAAGCCGATACAAAAATTGTATTCCACGTTTGTGAGGTAGATTTCGATGCTCACGTTACGATAAGATGCTCAGACACGGATATTTTTATTATAATGCTCGGCAATATGAATGCAATTCGAAAAGATCTGAAAATTACAATGCACATTGGTTCCGGGAATTTCCAAAGATTCGTTAATATTACGAAATTGTACGAAAAATTGGGAACCGATTTGTGCTCTGCGTTGCCGGGATTCCATGCGCTCACAGGCTGCGATTTCAACCCTGCATTCTACCGGAACGGGAAAAACAAGCCTTTACAATTGTTGCGAAAATCTCAGGCATATATGCGAGCATTAAGCGATATTACAAATATCCCTAATTGTACTGTAGACGAGGTCTTCATGACGATTGAAGAATTTGTTTGTTGCCTGTACGGATTTAAAGGGATAAACGATGTCAACGCTACACGAGTTGCTACGTTCATAAAAAAATATCAAATTAATGAGAAGATCGATATGCTTAAGTGGAAAACCGTATCGACGGGGCGATCTTTCCACCGTGTAAATCGGAGCTACGTCAGCATTTACTGCGCACGTCGTACATAGCGCACCTTTGGAGCCATGCGCACCTTAGAGACCCTTCTCAATTATTTCCCACTGATCGGGGATGGGAAGAAAAAGAACAAAAATACGTCGTCAAATGGTTCAAAGGAGATCAAGTACCCCCATCAGTCACCGGTATAACGGATACCAGCGAAAATATTGCCGGTATGGAATTTTTGTCGGTGACACTTTCTTTGAGCTTGTATATTTTTGAAAGCCTAATTCTGATGATTAACGTGTTCATTTACAGATGATAGAGAAGAGGATCGAGCTGAAGTAACCGAACAAGACGAAGAGAACGATCTAGTACAAAACAGTTCTGATGGCGATTCATTAGAGAAAGGTTGGGATAGTGATACCATTGATGATGAATATATCTGCAAAGTTATCAATTCTATATATATATTTTTTTTTAATTTTACCTATATATTAGTTCGTTTTATTTCCATTTTACATTCTGTATTATTTCGTATTATGCATTTCGTTATATATATATATATTGTAACGTTGCGTTACCATATAGAGACTATCCGAGAATTATTTTTCGGATAGTTCTCCTGAGTTTTTTTCGGGGGATTACAAATGGCGCCCAACAGCGGCCCACGGCCGAATCAAGGATATACGGAACCAGAATTGTTCTTGATTGCCGTGGAAAAAAGAATCCCCTCCCTGAGATAAGAGTCTCATTGAGCTAGCCCCCTCCCTTCCCCTCAGGCCAGGACGGTCTGCAGTACCCCTTCCCCCTTCCGTCCCTCAGACAATCCCCGCGTCTGTCGTAGTTCCCGTTGCGTTGAGATTAGTTTGGGCAAAAATTTCGAGTCGACCCTCCAGAGCCGGATCGACTCTGGCAGGGGGGTTTGTAACGTTGCGTTACCATATAGAGACTATCCGAGAAAGGTGAGGTAAGCGGGCTGGCGTAGCTCAGTTGGTCAGAGCAGTCGACCGGCAATCGAAAGGTCCTGGGTTCGAATCCCGGCCCAGAAGCGCACCGCATTTTTTTCGGCTAGTTCTCCTGAGTTTTTTCGGGGGATTACAATATATATAAAATAAAACACGACGAAAACATAAAATGTTCGTACTGCTCGAATAATCTGTCTCTTTACAGCGTCAGCTGACGGTCTTTCCACCGCTACACACGCAGCTGATCGTTGTTTTCGTACTTCTAATTATTTAAACAATCACGTAGTTAAATTTCAACCGGCGTACTATACATTTATTTTACGTATTTTTTTTACTAGTTTATGCGAGCAGCTGATGTATTAGTCCCCCCCCCCCCCCCCCCCCCACGATGCAGCTGACGATTTTTTTTCAGCTCAGAATGATATCAACTATTTATGAAAAAAGTTTCAGCCGGCATACTTTTACTTACTTTTTTTACCACGTCCTCAACCTTCCAAGCCGACACCCACCGCGGGTGCGTCAGCTGACGCTTGGTTCACTTGTTAGTCATTCGAGATCTATTGAAAATTATGGCAATCTATCGGCGTAAAACACTAGCTAAAACGCTACCTCCCGGACTAATTGGCTATCAACCATGTCTTCTAGCACGGCGAAGATGGAGCGCCGCGTCACCGGCCTCCACAGCATATATCATTGCATCGGCAGTCTAGCGGAGAAGACTCGTGATGCAACACACTTCGACGATCTCTCAAGCTCTAGCAACGACACGATTGGAGCTCCTTGAAACCAACTGGGCGCGCTTTCGGGAAGAGCATGCTGCTCTCCTCGAAATGAATATTGAAAATTGAATAATAATTGAATTGAATAATCTTCAAGACCAACATTATTTCAAGGATCAAACGGAAGTCCGGTGCCATAACGTCTATGAGGAGAGCAAGGCTGTACTCCTCGAAATAAAGGGACACTTCGATCGTTCCGAGCCCACCGGAGCAATACTCTCTGTTTGAGAGGGACCCGGAAGATCTGGTGTAGGTGGAGAAAGAAAATGCGCCAAGTTCTCGTTGTACGGAAAAAAAATATAAAAGTATATTACGATAGATAATACAAAGTTATAGTACATGTGTAGAAAATTAGCCCGGTAAACGTTGAGGAAAGCCCGTTTTAAATACGCGAATGAGAACTTTCCCGAACGAGGGCGGACAATGGCCGCCGCCGTGAGACGCGTCCCGACACGCGAAAGAAGGATCGGATCGACCGAGATCTCGACGATCCCCCCGTAACACAGTAATATTGCCCGAATTACGCGTTTGTAAATGCGTCCCGAATACCGTCGTTCAGAGGAACTGAATATCCCGAGATATACGGTGAGGAATTTTCCGTATACCGATTAACTCGTGAGACGACACATGTGGTCTGTGTAATCGATGAAGGAAGAATGAGAGTGAGTGAGGGAAACGCCGCGCGATCACGCGATCGATCAGAAGAAATGCCCCGAAAAGTGGCGCTATCGACGACAGCCACGAGAGGATCCCGGCGTTAATCGCTCGTCTAATTCCCGCAAAAAATTATGAACAATTCGGGAATTACGAATGGATCGTAATTCCTGAACACTCCGATGTTTCGGCTATCCATCCCCCGACAACTATCCGTCGCGCGCTTTCGGACATTCAGTTGCCGACCTTCAACGGAGAAACGGTCTCGTGGCGTTCATTCCGGCATCTCTTGGTCTCCATGGTTGGTCAGAATCCAGACTTCACGTCCGTAGAAAAAATGCACTATCTCCGCACTTCTCTCAAAGGTGAGGCAGCGCAACTCGTTTCTAATCTTCCGATCGAAGCGGATTCGTTAGCCTCGGCTTGGGATCTTCTGGTTAATCACTTCGAGAACAAGCGGTTGCTTATTAAGGCACATCTCGACAGCCTGTTCAACTTACCTTCGGTAACTTTCCGCTGCTCAAAGGTGATTCATACGCTCCTGAACACCACGACGCAAGTCCTAAACGCTTTGACTACCCTCGATGTTCCAGTCAAGCACTGGGATATCATTTTGGTCCATCTCATTGTGTCGCGTTTGGATCCGCACATGGGAGCAATGGGACAATAAGCAAGGGGACTCAACAACCCCATCGACGCTAGAAGAACTCAAAAGCTTCTCAAGGAACCGCGCGGTCATGATGGAAATCTTCGAAACTGGCCCTTCGGGGCGTCCAGCTACTTCTCGACCAAACTCTACCGCTCCCACTTTCGCTTCGCCTTCTAAAATTGCTCGGAAATCTTCAAGGTCTCTATCGACGATAGCAATGGACTTAGCGGCGCCACTTCAACGTGCGGAATCCGCAACTCAGTGCTGCCATTACTGCGCTAATGCGCACTTCATCGCGAGCTGTCCTCGTTTCCGGCAGAAAGCGCCAAAGGAGAGAAGGGAAATCGTTATTCAAAAGCAATTATGCTTCAATTGCCTCGGACCTCACTCTGCTGCCAACTATGGAATCATCAAATGATGCCGACACTGCAGGGAGAAACACCACTGTCTCATACACCAGCAGGACCAGACTAAGACCTCCTCAGCTGTCCCGGCTCGAGCGCCGAACACTCCAGCCTCCACGTCGAAGTCGGCATGACTAGAACAACAATTAAGCGAACCTTCCTCTTCTGTATCCGCGTCGGTATTTTCGGAATCCTCGTCTTCGCCGGCTTCTCCGCCTCGAGAGGTCGTTCAACGACCTTCAGTGTTGCTAGCCACCTGCGTGGCTATCGCATCCACGGCTCCCGGATCATCTCAGCGGATGCGGCTTCTCATCGATCCGTGTTCGGAGCTTTCTTTCATTGCCGAGCGGTTGGTTAAAATGCTGGTTGTCCGATGCATGGCAGCAGCAATTCCCATCCAAGGCGTCGGTCAACGTTCTGCTGGGTACACGCGGGGAGCAATTTCGCTCAAACTCACGTCCATTCACGATTCGGCCTCCTCCTTGGTGCTCGCGGCCTTCGTTTTACGGCATCTTACTACGACTCTTCCATCCTTCGTCGCTTCTCAAGCGTGGGCACACCTCCAAGGACTTCACTTAGAGGATCCGGACTTCATGAATCCCGGACCCATTGATTTAATTCTCGGAGAAGATTCATATGGAAGTCTCATCGAACCGGAAATCCTCAAGGGAAACGCTAGCGATTCAATCGCTCAACGAACAATCCTTGGCTGGATTGTTCTTGGTCCCGTTCGAGGTTCCATCCCTTCATTTGCTCGCGCTTACCATTCACATTTTGAACCCGACATCAACATCTTACTGCCAAAATTTTGCGTACAAGAAGAGGTCCCTTCGGAATCAGCCTCTACACCTGAGCTCGAGGAAGCGGAGTGCGAACGGTTGTTTAAGGCCTCGTATTCACGAGACGACCAAGGTCGGTATACGTTTCGGCTCCCATTTAAAACATCACCATCTTGTTTAGGGAGTCATACTCGACAGCTCGCCGCTGTCTCATTCACCTTCAGCACCGACTCATCGGGGATCCTCGGAAGAATTCCTTATGTAAGGAATTTTTGCTTGAGTACGAGTCACTTATATGGTGCGGACCCCCATCGAGGAGCCACCGCGACCGGTGTTTTACCTCCCTCATTATGGTGTTTTTCGAGAGCAAAGCGCCACGACCAAACTTCGGGTAGTTTTCAATGGGTCCCGCCAAACGAGTTCGGGGATCTCGTTAAGCGACATACTTCACACTGGACCAAAACTTCAACGGGACATTTCGGACGTCCTGTTATGGATTCGACGGTACCAATTCATATTCGCCACCGATGTCGCAAAGATGTACCGGCTAATTCGACTTCATCCGGATGACTGGGATTTTCAAAGGATTCTTCGGGTCGACACGATCAATCGAATCTCCTCTTACCACCTCACTCTACCGTTACATACGATTTAAGCTGCGCCCCGTTTCTCGCGATTCGGGTCATGCTGCAGCTTGTGGAAGATGAGGGTCATCGGTTTCCGCTTGCTGTCCCTCCCCCACCAATGGACGATATGTCGATGACATATTCGGAGGAGCGGACACTGTTCCGGAACTGAAGGAAATCGCTCAGCAGCTTTTCCACCTCTGTCAACGAGGCTGTTTCTCACTCCGAAAGTGGTCAGCCATCTCGAGTGATGTACTTTCAGATATCCTTCAGCTCTCTTCAGATTCGGAACCGGTTCACCTTCAGGCAAAGGATCCTCATGTCAAACTTTTTGGTCTCGTCTGGGATCCCAAAGCTGATCAGTTTCGATTTTCCTTCCAGCCGTCTTTCAGCAATGCCATCACCAAGCGGACTGTTCTATCGGAAACAGCCCAACTTTTCGATCCGTCGGGCTTCATTTCGCCTGTCATCGTGACCGCAAAAATCCTCTTGCAAGAGCTTTGGTTGTCGAAGCTTCAATGGAACGACTATCTGTCTCGACCGCTGCAACATCGGTGGATTCGATTTAGGGAATCTCTGGTGGACCTCTCCCTAATATCGATCTCGCGGTGGCTTTATTCGGAGCCCCATTCAACGGCGGAACTTCATGGATTTTCGGATGCCTCTCAATTCGCCATGTCAGCCGTGGTTTACCTCCGAATCTCTTCCAGAGACGGCTCACCAAGGGTCACTCTCGTCTGCTCTAAGACGAGAGTCGCATCTCTAAAACGGCTAGAGCTAACAGCCGCACTCCGTCTTTCACGCCTCATGAGTTATGTGCAATGATCGCTCAATCTCTAAAAAATTCCGGTTTTTCTTTGGACAGATTCCTCAGTGACCCTTCAATGGATTCCATCGCATCCTTCCAAGTGGAAGGAATTCGTACAAAATCGAGTCCGAAACATCCAAGAACTCACCTCGAATGGGTCATGGCGCTACGTTCATGGCGCTACGTTCAGGGAGAACCCTGCCGATTGCGCCTCTCGCCGGTTGACCCCGCATCAATTGGCAAAACATACTCTCTGGTGGCACGGGCCATCCTGGCTCTCCTTGCCAACATCTCTCCGGCCCACACCTCCAGACCCAAAAGAGACGGACATCTTGCCAGGGCAACGACCTAGCGCATGCTTCACCACAGCGGTTCAACGCCGGCCAGTCTGGGAGCAGGTGGAGCGGTATTCTTTCCTCGTGCGGCTTCTTCGGATCACAGCCACCTGCCAGCGAGCCATCTCCCGATTTAAACGAGTCCCGATCTCTTCTCTGGCCGTACCTCTTACACCGGGAGATTTGGATTCGGCTCGATCCTACTGGCTCCGTCATATCCAATCGGTTTTGTTCAAATCGGAGCTGGATATTCTTATCAGCGGAGCTTCAGTGCCAAGGAGCAATTCATCAGCCACACTCACTCCATTCGTCGACCGACATGACATCCTTCGTGTGGGCGGACGTCTGAGACGTTCGGATCTCGATCCTGAGGCACAGCACCCTCCTATCTTGCCTCGCCATTCTCGGTTCCCTTCTTTGGTCATCTCAGACGCGCATCTCCAGACTCTTCACGGTGGAACCCAATCCTTATTGGCATACCTCCGCTGATCGTACTGGATCCTTGGCGGTCGAGCTCCAGTCCGATCGTTCATACTTCACTGCACCATCTGCGCCCGGCATCGAGGCTTTCGAGCGCAGCAGATGATGGGCCAACTTCCACCATCACGGGTAACACCATCCCGAGCTTTCTCCCATTGTGGTCTAGACTACGCTGGACCGTTCCAAATCAAGACCTGGAAGGCCAAAGCTGCGAAGACGTGCAAGGGTTACCTTGCCATCTCCCTCTGCTTTTTCACCTCGGTCATTCATTTGGAGCTGGTGACGGATTATTCGTCCAAGGCCTTCATCGCAGCATATCGGCGGTTCTCCGGTCGCCGGGGCATCTGCGATACGCTCTATAGCGATTGCGGGACGAACTTCATAGGGCAGTGCATCTCTCAAGGATGTCTTCAGAGCTGGTTTTGCAGAGATGGCCGGCACAATCTCTGCACTAACCAACATCGGGACAAAGTGGGCCTTCAATCCACCTTCGGGGCCTCACATGGGAGGCAAATGGGGGGCAGCAGTCAAGTCTGCCAAGCATCACCTTCGGCGAGTTCTGGGAGACTGTCCTCACGTACGAAGAATTTACAACTCTTCTTGCGCAGGATGAGGCAGTCTTGAACTCGTGCCCACTCTGTCCACTCACAGACGACTCCGAGGATACCTCTGCGTTGACACCAGGCCACTTCTTCATTGGGGAAGCTCTCACATCGGTGCCGAAACCGTCTCTGATTCTCGTGGCGGAACCTCGATTAACTCGCTGGCAACTCATTCAAGCTAAGCTTCAGCACTTCTGGAAGAGATGGAACTCGGAATATCTTCACCGATCTCTAGCAACATCACGAGGGCATCACCCTTCCTATGAGATCCAAGTCGGGAAACTGGTTCTCATCACGGACGAGCGACTTCCACCATTTAAATGGCCACTCGCAAGGGTGATGACTCTCCATTCGGGAGCTGACGACCTCACCGGGCTGGTTACTCTCCAGACAGCCACCTCTACGCTTACGAGGCCTATCGCCAAGCTCTGTGTCTTACCGGTTCATTCTTCGTCAACAGCGGTTGCCGAAGGCGGGGAGTAATTTTCGGGAAACCCTGAATATTCGCGGGAACATAAAAACGCTCCTCCGGGAGCATTTGGGACAAAAGGCTAATTCCCCGGGAAATCAGCGCTCTCAGAAAGGCGCTTGGATTTCTCCGGGGAATTGTCCCTATCGTTCTCCTTCTCCTTAAGTTCGCGGCATATTCGTATCGTTTTCCCCAAGCATTAAGGCCAGCGCGCTCCTCTCTTGCCCCCTTGCGCGCCCCTCATCGGTCATCTCGAACGGACGCAACTCTGGTGAGCCTTTCTCCCTTTCGGGACTCGGAACCGTTTGGTCAGATCGGCTGACTATTATCAATGGCGGATTTTTCGTAATTATCGGTAGTTCCTCGCAATGACGCATTCGCGAAGAAGCCGAGCTTTACAACCCCGGCTTCTAATCATCGGTCGCGTCAATTCGGGGACTTCAAACATTATTTGGGAAAACGTCCACCCAGGGCACTTCTCCTGTATTGTCAATTTGTATTCATTGGAATATATTTATTCTAATTATGGATCAGCGCGACGGAATTAATTCCTTCCAGGATCAGTCATCTCCTGTTCCTTGTCCGAACTCTCCCTTTCCCTCCCTCCCTTTCCCCTAGAAGCGCGTCAGCAGAGTGTGAGGAGAAATTAGGTGATTCACCAAACTACAATGGGCTCTTCTTTATTTCTCAGTTGAAAAATCTATGAATAATACACAATTTATTACACACAACAGACAAACGCGATAATTTACAAACGTCGTTACTCACAGGGTTCATTATTTGCAGAACGAGTTTTTTTTACAATTATATTACAAGCTTATTTACAATTTGAAAAACACACTCTACGATTGTATACTGTAATGCCCCCATGGCAGGTATGATACCTGGAACCAGGAAAACGTTGCCATGGGGGCATAATGGTCGGATAATGACGGAATTTGTCAGGGTTAGAGCAAAAATGTATGCAGTGCGAGTCGATGGTAAAGACGTGACGGAGAAAGTGAAGTGCGATAAGAGTAACATTGGGGCGAGAAAGATCTTCTTCGAGGATTACACGAAATACTTATCTGACCAGATCGAAATGACGGGTCAGCAAAGATGCATAGGGTCGATGTTGCATAAAGCGTGCACCATCAACGACACAAAAATTGCTCTAAGTCCGCGCGTTAACAAATGGTATATCATATATCACATACCATTTGTCATCGCGCGGACTTAGAGCAATTTTTGTCGTTCATAGTGTACGCTTCATGCAACATCGACCCTATGCATACTTGCTGACCCGTCATTTCCATCTGGTCAGATAAGTATTTCGTGTAATCCTCGAAGAAGATCTTTCTCGCCCCGACGTTACTCTTGTCGCGCTCCACTTTCTCCGTCACGTCTTTACCATCGACTCGCACAGCATACATTTTTGCTCCAACCCCGACAAATTCCGTCATTATCCGACCATTATTTTCGTCTTTCATAAGTCCAGGAACATTTTTGTTAACAAGCGGTATATCATACCCATTGCGCGCCGGGTAGTCGCTCGTATCGAAACGACGGATATTACGTTTCATGTTGTCATACACATCCTCACACTCAATGTTGTATATTAGGCTATCCGCATCGGTGTACAGCACTGTGCATTTCTCTTTATACAGAGGCACCATGTACTCATGATGAAAATCATATACATGTCTTCGATATGTCGAGTATGCACATACCCACATATATTGGTTTATTGAATTTCACCTCGAGCTTGCGTAATTCGACAGCAATAAGGTTTTCTGAAAAAACACTTCGGCTATGAAAATTTGGTTTTGCAATCATTGCCTCTGCACCGTACCAGCACTTCCACCGTGTTAAAATCTTGACGTCTACATGATTGCGCACATTTTCCATTGTTTTCCCAAACACCGCATTATTCATCACTTCATAGAGATTTTTTTCTAAATTATTCTTTGCTAGGGTTCTGAACTGCGCGTTAAGCTCGATATATGTTCGTAGCCAGAGTGATTGGGAGAATTTGAGTATTCTATGATTTTTTGTGATTTTGAGACGGTGCCGTACACACTGCTGCAGATTGCGATGATGAATAACATACCGTTCCTTGTTATCCAAAGTTGCAAGGAGTATTTCGTATTATCCACCAGGTGGTTTATCATGTGTTGAACAAAACTTGAAGTCCGTGAGTGCATCGTGTAGATATTCCGAGTACTCTAAGTCAACCTTAAGAATATAACCGATCGGTAAATCTAGCGCGATATATAATAAATCGAATGTCGACAAATCTTCGACCCATCGAAAATCAGCATAGGACAATGATTGACACATTGCCCATCCATACGAATTAGTCACTTGATGCATTGTGACGAATTAGTCACAATACATCGAGAATGATGAGGACCTTGATGGATCAAACGATTCCATGTATTTGTCATTGGCACGCGCATGCCTATTTCAGCACTGACTCAGACCACCGCGTATACCACGTTCAACAAATAATACCATGTCAATGTCGGTGAACAATTCGAAGTTAACACATGCATGTTTCAACATTGCATCCCACGTGTAGCCGGGGAGAGTATAGTAATAAGCGGGGTCGAGCCTGTAACTCTCCATACAGCTATTGCGAAAGTTCTCAAAAACGTCGGCCAGTAACAAGTACAAGTCCCTATATTCACCTGACGTTTGAATAGAAAACTTTTCCCATACATTCTCGGCGCGAGCGTAATGGTTCTCACTTACAATGTCACCAGTCAAAGTCCTGTACAATGCGTTTCGTGGTGGTAGGTGATAGTCTTCCAGTCGGATTACACTATCAATATGTCCATTGGGGAAGACGCCCTTTCGAGTTATTGGGATAGAACTATCGCTCGTTATGTCACGAAATTGCGAGCGTAAAATTTTTAATTCGTCCATTGTCAAAAATGAGGCCAGTTCATCCAGACGAGCATTGAGAAATTTGTATGGATCGATGAAACGTAATTGAATCTGATGTGACTTGTCTGCCGTTCGAAATGTTTTTGTGAAAGAAATATATTCCTCCGTGGTTATAGGCAGCACGGTGGTTTCCCCCTCGAATGCTGTGGCTAGTTCCTTGATGATGAACTGTGCACCATAGCCCGACAAATTATGAAAAAATACGGGAATGAAAAAAATACCATTGGTAATTTAAATAGCAGTTAGAATAGGCGGGACCTCTATAACGTTTCGTCAGGAGGCAATGATCACGAACACGTATGTTGTCTTCGACAAATGGTTTTGCACATATATGGCACTGAGCCGCGCTTCGAAATTTTTTCCACTCATCCGGAGTTAGATGTACCATGGGAACATTATCCGATAGAATATCGTTGATGGGCAAAGCTAAATGTTTAAGGTCCTCACCAAACCATGGGATGCAATTGGCATCGCGCTGCGAGTAGAATCTCGATAACGAATGGTCAAACGAGCAATGTACGTAGTACGCGACGTGAAACACTTCGTGCTGTTGCTGTATATTTTTGTTGTCAACATTTGCTAAAACGCACTTGAGATCCGCATAAGTCACAAATGGAAGTCGCTCTTTTCGTTGAAATTTTTCGAACGTTAGCCATTTGTCCGTTTTGCCAGGCAATCGAATAGAGCAATAACTTGATTTTCCACAATCCATCTCGTGCGATCGTAATTTAGCCTCCGTGCAAAAGTAGTGCAAACACCTGTAACAAAACGATGGAACGTTCTCTAGACGTTGATCTAGACAAAGTGTCCCACGTTGTGGTCCGAGGAATTCTTCACGTATAACAAATGTATGTGTTTATCCAGTTTTTGGTTGCATATTCGAATCGGGACGATGTTTTCCTTTTCAGGTGTGTATACGTTGATTGAAACTTTATGTTGCGATTCAAATTTCTTTCTTTGATCAAGAGTCATTGGGAAAGCAATGTCCTGAACTTGCAGTACAGTTGAATAGTGTGGATATGAAGTTACTCGATGCACGATTGTTTCCACTGGATAAAGAGCAGCCACCATTGCCCACGCGAAACATGCGTTATCCTTTGACTTTACATTTACCACCGCTTTCTTGAGGATTATTTCCCGCGACAAAACACTTTGACATCCGGCACGCATTAGATTGTATTTGTTGATATTTAATGCTATGTCCAGTATCCGCGACTATCTCCACCCGCTATCACGTTTCTGAAAATATTCGAGAGATGCCAGTGTAGGTTCGAAAACTCGTTGTGTACACCACTCACGTAAATTGGATGTGGTAAAAAGTCCAAAGTTTTTCGTGTTTATACTTTCATTTGCGCATTTTCACCTGCTTCAAATTGATCATTGAGGACTGTATTCACTTTTACACTTAAGTGTTTGTTGATAATGTCTTGCACATGTGAAAGCATCATATCACATGCATCTTCGAGAAACTGACGAGGTTCAATATGGTTGTTATTGATGATGCAGCCAGTCAGGACACGACTTTCGAACGCCGTAGCAATCTCTCGCCAGATCAAACCACGATCACTGTTTCCCGCACCCGCGTGTGAAAATCGTCTGCGTAGAACATCCATCAAACCTTCTAAGAGAGCGATTCCCGCTACCAATGATTGCGGATTTCCGAGTGATAATCGCGGTCGTTTAATTCGGCTTTTCTTTTCCAACGACCTCACACACTGATCACATTGTTGCTCCCACACTATATACTCTTCCACAGAATTTATAAGTGTGGCTTGATCGCGCAGAATTCGTTCTAATTGTGGAATGTTCTCATCCATTTTCACGTGAGTTCACAACGGAAGTTTCAAGAGGTGATGTCGGCAAAAGTCACTGCTCGATTCGTAGTGTGAAGCCTGCGGTGGTAGGACTCGCTTTCATTCGGAAATTTCGTTCCCATCTTTTTCCTCTGTCTTAGGAGTGCACTATAGTTCCGTACCATAGTGTTCTTATATTGTAATGCTATAAGGATAGTGGGAAGGCATGGAAACAAAATGATCCAGTTAAAAGGGACTGTAAGTGTGGAAGTACTGGGGTTTTTACACAAAAAGTCGTGCAGTGGCATCCACGCATTATTGAATACGTTGCATATATAAATACCTCGGTGATACCTGTGGAACTTCTCTGTCACTACAGCTGCATATAATAGGTTTTATGGGTGAGGACTTCACAACCAGCATTTATAGAGCCTTCGTTTTTCAAATCGGTGTGATGGACGCCGACTTTCACATCTGCAAGTACACACCCACACACCCACACACACACACACACTCGAACACAAATAATTGTTATTTCGTTAATTTTTTTCTTTTCTTCGTTTTTTCTTTCACACACACGCACGCACGCATCTTGAGAGAGAGAGAGAGAGAGAGAGAGAGAGAGAGAGAGAGAGAGAGAGAGAGAGAGAGAGAGAGAGAGAGAGAGAGCGAGAGCGAGAGCGAGAGCGAGAGAGAGAGAGAGAGAGAGAGAGATTAGGTTTCATTATGCCTTTGTAATAATACTTTAAGGCAATACATAAACAACTTAGGAATATACATTACGAATATTCAACTAAGTGACGTAAGCATTTTACCAGTGAGACGATTACCGATGCCAGTTATACCTTTCGCTATTAACAGTCAAAGATAACCTTCACTTCCACTTTTGCACAACTAAACCCATAAAAGTTTAGATGAAGCAAGCGAACACGAGGAAGAAGTGCGAAAACCAAGCATAGGATAATACATCGAATAATCGAGACTCTATTTAACAATAACAGAGTAACTTCATCCTCATATTGGCGAATTAAACATAAAGATCGAAATAAAAGTAAGCATGATAGTTCGAATGTATTAAACGAAACGCAAAGGAACAAGAACCAAGTATAAGAAAACTAACGGAAAATTCTTGAGAGGGACAGAAAGAAAAGAAAACAAGGGGCAAAGAAACGCTTGACCTAGCTCATAAACAAAATCACTACCCCGAAAGTTTATACCAACCACCACTTGCATCTGGTATACTTATGCTTGTTTTATCATTGAAATTTCGAACTTACATGGACTTGAGCAATTTTTAACAATAACTGATTTGTTCGTGTCAAGTTTTACCGGATGCGATATGACATTTCCGCTTTTCCTGCAACGAGGATGGTCATGCCAGTTTTAACAAATCATCCTGAGAATTTATTTTCGCCTTTGGCTGACCATCGTCCTTTCGAACAAAGATAACTCCGCCTTTTACCCATACATATCAGAACCTACACGCTCTTGCCTTCTTCCTCGTGAGACGAAGGAGATTGTACGTGGCACTCGGCAGCATTTCATTCACGTAAATTTGTCGATTTTCTAAAGCTTCGATACACTCCATGTTAATCTCCTTCCATGTGAGGCGGCCCTTTTCGCGTTTTTTTTTATCAGAATAGACTCGCGAACGGAAGACGTGAGACGGATGACGTACGAAGCGCTTATGTGTGAGCGAGATCCATCCGACGAAACCAAATCTCTCCTTAAAAGCTTACGAGCCGAGAGAATATGAGCGGTAAGCTCAGACACCCCAAGGACCTCGAAAATCCTCTTGACGATGAGGATCGGTGGAAGTTCTGTATCGGTCGGTACTCCACATCCGGTGAATTCATGACCGCCCGGTAACATACATACATACATGCATACATGCATACATGCATACATGCATACAAGCTCTACGAGCGTCCCTTTCGCGAAGCTGGTCAACCCGCAAATCCCACCCGACTCCCAATACCAGTAGCGAGACGGACAAAATGGTTCTGATAACGATGAAGGCCATCACCACGTCTTGTGACGCATCCATGCCGCGCCTGAAAAACCGTGTCTTGCACAGGCCGGTATATTGGTGGACATCAGAAATCTTGGCACTCCGGAAGAGATGTCATGAACTTCGACGTAGAGCAACGAGAGCCGCAAAACGCACCCCTGACCTAGCCATATACTCAAGCGAGTACAAAAAGGCCAAAAAGGAACTGAATCGCACCATCAAGGCAAGCAAAGCGACACTGTGGAAAGAGATCTGCAACGACCTCGACCAGGATATCTGGGGCAAAGCCTATCAAATTGTCGTAAAAAAACTTGGAAAGGCTTCACCAGAAGCGCCAAAACCCCCGGCCATAATGAACAACATTGTTGCGGAGCTGTTTCCCAAACACCCGCCGCGAGAAAAAAGGCACTACGCAAATAGTGGTGAAGTTCCACCTTTCACAGTCAAGGAGCTGCAGGATGCAGCCAGGACCCTCAAACCAGGGAAGGCACCCGGCCCCGACGGCATCCCAACGTCGGTGATTAAGACCATAGCCCAGGAATTCCCGGATCTACTGCTGAATGCATACAACGCGTGCCTCGAAACCGGCACGTTTGCTACCGTCTGGAAGCGCCAGAGACTGGTCCTCCTGGATAAAGGGAAGGGAACCCCCCTAACCCCCTCGTCCTTTAGGCCACTCTGCATGCTAGACATCGCCGGTAAACTGCTTGAAAAGCTAATACAAACGAGGCTTCGAAGCGACATTGACCACGTCGGTGGCTTCGCCGAAAGTCAACACGGCTTCCGGAAAGGACGATCGACGATCGGCGCGATTAAAAAAATTATAGGGATTACAGCCGAAGCGTGGTCTGGTAACCTCCGATCTCGCAAAGCTTGCATCCTCCTCACGTTAGATGTAAAGAACGCCTTCAATAGCGCGAAATGGGACGATATCCTGGACGCACTGGAGCACCGATTCAAGATAAGAAAGGAAAACTTGGCCATAGTCGACGATTATCTCGACGGAAGAACGCTAATAGTGAAAACCACAGAAGGCACACAGGAGTACCAGATGACAGCAGGCGTACCACAGGGCTCAGTCATGGGTCCTGACCTATGGAACGCAAATTACGACGAGCTGCTAGAGATCAATCTACCGAAACAAGTACAGCTAACGGGCTTTGGTGATGACGTTGCGGCCACAGTAGTGGCGGACAGCGTTGAGGAGGCCAAACTCCTGGTCCGAACGACCATTGACGCTGTCGAAACCTGGCTTGAAGAACGCCAGCTAAAACTAGCCAAACATAAAACGGAGATGGTGGTGCTGACGCGTCAGAGATGGTTTCCGAAACCCTTCAACGTAGACATCGCCGAGACAACATTGACGTCAACAAGGGCACTGCGCTATCTGGGAGTGATGATAGACGAAAAGCTGTCCTTTCGCGAACACCTAGAAAGGGCATGCATAAAAGCCAGCAAGACGGTATCCAGTCTATCGAGGATCATGACCAACACAATGGGCCCACGAAGTAAGAAGAGAAGAGTTCTTTTGGAAGTAGTCCACTCAACCCTGCTCTATGGAGCAGAAATATGGGCAGACATCCTGAAACAAAAGACCTACCGGCGCAAGATAGCAGCAGTCCAACGGCGAGGGGCCCTCAGGGTGACCTCTGCTTACCGCACGGTCTCCGAAGCAGCCGTACTGGTCATAGCAGGGGCTCAACCTATCGATCTATTAGCAGCGGAGAGGTAAAAACTCTACGACCTCAAAACTACAGGCAACAACACAAATGAGGGCAGAGCAAGAGTGAAGGCGGAAACGCAAAAAGAGTGGGAAGATAGATGGAAGACGTGTGATAAGGGTAGGTGGACAGCACGCCTGATCCCGAACATCAAAGTCTGGCTCACCCGAAATCACGGCGAGACGGACTTCTTCCTGACCCAATTGCTGACGGGCCATGGCTCGTTCAACGCATACCTCTTTAAAATGGGCCTATCTCGCACCCCCAGGTGCAAGTACTGTCCGGATAAAAACGACGATGCCGAGCATACGTTCTTCGAGTGCGAACGCTGGAGGAACTACAGAGCCAACACCGAAGAAATCATAGGCAAAACACTCAACCCTACGAGCCTAGTGAACTATATGCTACAGTGAGAAGAAAACTGGACAGAAATCGCAGCCTACGCGCAGCGCCTCCTTAAAGGAAAGATCTTAGAGAGGGACCAGTAAGGCAGCAGAGAAACGTCGTATGACGTAAAACGGACTGGGTCGAAGTAATGCTAATGCGGTTCCGACCCAGTCTTCCTTGCACTCACGCGCGGGGAATAAGAGGAGGGGGTTTTTTAGTGGGTGGAAATCCCACACTACCGACCATGAGTAATGGAAAGTTTTTACATTACAAAATCAAATGTAATGAGTAACGGAAATTTTTTACACTACAAAATATAATGTAATGGGTAATGGAATTTTTTTACATTACTTAATGAAATGTAATAGGTAATGAAATATTTTTTCATTACTTTTTAAAAAAGTAATGAATAATGCATTACTTTTTCATTACAAATTTCGCAAGCCTACTCGGAACCATATAGACATCTAGACACTCAACCCTGGGAATCTGACGCAAGTGAGAAGGCCGCAATTTGGTCCTGCGGAAAGCTTCCATTTTAGGATCTTGCGAGCCAGATGGAAACTGGTTTTGTGACAATAAAATCCAAAGGAGTTCATTTCTACAGTTGTTACGCACCGCCTAGCCTGACGACTGATCAGTTTGAGAATTTTCTCGACAACTTAGTTGCTGACGCTAAACAACGCTTTCCGGTAGTAGTACTTTTCCGGGGTAGTAAAGTGACGAATAGGAAGGGCCAAGCCCTGCTTGAGGCTATGTCCTTATTGGATGTAGTACTACTTAATGCAGGGAAACAGCCCACTTTTGTTAAAGGTGAAGCCTCCTCTATAGTGGACCTCACTTTTGTGAGCAGTAGCCTAGCCAGAGGAAACCAGTGTCACTGGGTAGTCAGTGATATCTCCACTCACAGTGATCATCAAGCGATTCTCTGGGAGATTCACGGAGACTTCAGTAGAACAGCAAAGGCATCGAAGGCAAACGGGAAGGGCTGGAAAGCGAAAATGTTTGACGCGGACTTGTTTCGTGAAACTTTTGACACCAGCCCCCTCGCAGCGGAAAGTGCAACCGAGAAGGTCGAGGTGGTGATGCAGAGGGTCACCGAAGCATGCGATGCGACAATGCCACGGAAACGTGATGTCGACTTCCGTCGGGCGGTACACTGGTGGAGCGAACAAATTGCCGGCCTCCGAAGGGCACGTCATCGAACTCGTCGCCTAGCGCAACGAGCTCGAGGCAAACGCTCGTGCCCCGATTTGGAAGAACAGCACAGGAAGGCGCGCTTGAAGCTTAAAAAAGCTATCAGGCAGAGTAAAGCTGAAAGCTGGGGCGAACTGCTCAGCGAGGTGGAAGATGCTCCCTGGGGCAGGCCGTACAAAGTAGTAATGACTCGGCTGAAAAGCCAGCTAATGCCATCGCCTGTGGTTGCAGCCCTGCTGGAAAAGATTGTTACACATCTGTTCCCTGAGCAACCCGAGGCGGACTACCAGCTCGAGGAGGACGTCGATGAGGACATCCTAGCCATTACTGAAGAAGAGCTTCTTACGGCGATTGCCAGGGTGGGCAACAATAAAGCCCCCGGCATTGATGGGATACCCAACATCGCACTCAAGGCAGCGATCCAGTTGGCACCGGCAATATTCCTGGGCATGTACAATGCGTGTCTCAAGGAAGGAATCTTCCCGGACAAGTGGAAGTGGCAGAAGCTAGTGCTCCTCCCGAAAGGGAAGAAGCCGCCAGACGAACCTTCATCCTATCGTCCGCTCTGTATGCTGGATACCACCGGAAAGATCTTCGAGCGCATCATCCATAACAGGATTGAGAAGGTCGTGGACCCTCTGCTGGCGGAGGGCTAGTTTGGCTTCAGAAAGGAGCGCTCTAGTCTGAATGCCATTAACACAGTAGTGAAGCAGGCGCAGGAGTCGACTGCGGGGTAACGATGGACAAGAGAATCCAACCAGTACTGTGCAGTTGTCGCTCTCGACGTCAAAAACGCCATTAACTCGGCGATATGGAAGTATATCATGGATGCCCTAAAAACATTAGGTGTACCATGGTACTTGCGGAGAATAGTGGCGAGTTATCTATGTAATAGGTGGCTCATGTACGACACAGAGGATGGACCGCAGACGTATAGGGTGACTGGAGGAGTTCCTCAGGGCTCTGTACTTGGACCGCTTCTGTGTATCAATCTGCTGCTATTACAATTGCCGAAAGGAGTGTCTATCATAGCGTTCGGAGATGACGCGGCGCTGATTGTCATCGCCAAATTCCTGGAGCAAATCACCGCACTCTTCGGCGAAGCTTTCGCCAAAATAAAGGAATGGATGTCTCTCTTCTGTTGGACTGCAGCTTGCAGCTCACAAAACAGAAGTACTCCTCGTATCCAGCAGGAGGGTGATGGAAACGGTGACGCTCAGGGTTGGAAACCCCGAAATCACATCCCAACCGTTCATTCGGTACCTGGGTGTGATTCTCGACGCGAGACTGAACTTTAAAGAGCAAACCGAGCAGGTAAGCAGAAAGGCCTGTGGTGGCTACCACACTGGCGTGACTCATGCCTAATGTCGGTGGCCCCAGACAGAAGAGGAGGAAACTGCTGTCATCAGTGACGACCTCAGTGCTCACCTATGGCATACCCATATGGTCTGATGCACTGAAAATCCAGGAGTACCGCAGGAAGGCTGCAGCAACGTATCGCGTCAGCGCCTTGAGGGTAGCCTGTACATTTCGCGCTGTCTCCGAGGACGCTATCAACGTTATCGCGGGAATGCTGCTCATTGAGGTGCTCGCCGAGGAGCGTAGATCGATGTACCAGCAGAAGGGAGCTAGAATCCCCAGTTATGCAAGGACAGAATCGAGAGCAACCAGTTTCGACCAGTAGCAGACGATCTGGGATTCCTCTACCAAGGGAAGGTGGACACACCGACTAATCCCGAAGGTGGAGATGTGGGTGAACCGTCCACATGGGGAGCTGAACTATTATCTCACTGAAGTAATCTCAACACACGGCTGTTTCCGGGCTTATCTCTATAAGTTTAATTATGAAGATTTCCCGGACTGCCCAGCATGTGTAGCAGTCGAGGAGAACGCTGAACATGCATTGTTCCAATGCCCACGTTTTAGTTCATCTCGCGCGATAGTCGAGGATCTGCTGGAGACACGCATCACCCCGGACAACCTGGTGGATTTGATGCTGAAGTCAGCAGACGCATGGACAGCGGTATCGGCTTATGCTGCCGCAGTAATGAAGGAGTCGCGACGTGCAGAACACTCGAGCAAGAAGACGACGCCGGAAGACCAGGCAGTCATAGATGAAATCAGCGACACGAATCCCTAAACCACTCATACCATCTCGAGTGGAACGGGGGATGTAAGGTCGTCTGACAACACTGCAGGAAGAGCTACGGCTAAAGCCTCTCCCGCGATGTAATACCTAGCGGTCGTCCCGCGAGAGAATTTGTAAGGCCGCAGAGGAACGGGGGTTTTTGGTCGGTGCAAGCCCGACACACGGCAATTATTCGCTACGGTGCGGAGGTATTTTCCCACTAAACATCTTTAAAAACAAAAAAAAACGCACGCACGCACGCACAATATGTATGAACAGCCAAAATTTTGAATAAAAACTTCGATACATGTATACGTGTAAATTATCGCGTTTTTCTTTATCCGAAGCATCCCACCCCTACGGTGTAAGACCTTCCTCCCCCATACCATCCGCGCGCCGTAACCCGCACGCGCTTGCTCTATCGGTAAACAGGTCCTCGATATATGCAGAAACTACCGACAGTCGGTCTATTCGGAAAAGCAGCTCGGAAACACCCCCACTCCATTACGAGCGCCCCGAAGCTGGCTCCAAACCTGTCACCGCTCCGACACCGCAGACTCCCCCACCACTAATTCTCATACATGTCACAGCGATGCATCCGCGACCGTCAGACACCCCCACCACGCGCCGCCGCACGATACCCACTACACCACACCTGTGACGTCACCGTCGTCTCCCGTTGTGCGTACACCACTACTCTCCTCTCGCACGATGTTGTCCAGTTTTTATACCACCACGCACATCGCATCTTCGAAGAAACTCTGCACATTTTTGTGCTCGAAATTTACAATCGAGCCCGTCTTCATACGATTTTTAAATGCCAACTCGAGATTGACCCACTTTAGTTTATCGCGAGCATCGCTCACACCAGCACCGCTTACACCAGCGCTGCTTACACTTGCTCCACGCACGATTTTTTCTCTCAACGACAACACTTCTCCACTGTCAATAGAATTTTCAGTTTTATCCGACGATGAGCCCTGGTTCTTTCAATGTTTGCCCCAAGAGTTTGACGTACACGACACAGAACATTTGCCACTTTTCCACGTAAGAGAAATTGTTTTTCGCACCGCTCAACTTATCGATAATTTTATCGCAATCGTCCATGGTTCAGACTGCTCGATGAATCGAAATCAATGGTCTCAAATGTTGTCGAATCAGCCTCATGCGCCTCGGTGATCGTAGAAAAAATTGACGAAATCCTGACGTCATTTTGACTCCGTTTCAAAACTCGTCAATGTTTAAACACTCTTCCGCCGATGATAATCAAATTCTCAGAAAACAATCAATCAACACCTCAAATCTTTTTAGTTTTAAGGCTTTCACGGCTCTATATGTAATGAGAAGAGTATGCGGCTTCCGGAAGGAGGCCGTATTGAGGATCAGCGTTGAGCATAACGCTGATCCTCAACACGGCCTCCATCCGGAAAACACATACTCTTCCCACCTCAATTCTTTATTCACTGACAGAGTTCAACACGTCAATGTATAAACACAAAACTATCGCATCTCGGCAAGGGGGACGGCGGCGGGGGGGGGGGGGGGGGGCTCTGTCAAGCCACGGCAAGCGCCCGATGACTCACCACCCACAAATGTTTAAAACAATTTCTGAGATATCAGCCCCCCCCCCCGCCGTTCCGCCAAATGCCATTCGGGGCGAAGGAGGACTTACCGCCATCGGTCGGTAAGCAGGTGAGCCCGACTATCGGTCGGTAAGCAGTGCAGCCCTATCATCGTTCGGTAAGTACAGACATCGACAGTCGATCATGGGGCCGATTCTGACCAAAATCCTACTCGACTATCTTATGATAACTCGGAAATTCAACTTTTTTGGTTCGTTTTGTCACGTCGCGAGAAAAAGCGCTATCTATTCCTTTTTCCCTCTCCTATTTTGTTGAACTCCGGCGAGAACGCGGGCTTACTCGATTCCACATAGAAATCGTGAAAAACTACGAAAACCAAGACACACGATAACGGCATTCTCATTTTCGACGGGTCCTTTTATTTTCTTCAGAATTAGACGTACCACAGCCGAAACGAAATATATCGATAAGAAGTGAGCGTCGCGCATAATTTCCCACGCGAGAGCACAGTCGGTCCTGACCCTATACGCAACCCTCGAGCGCAGTTTATAATAAAATCCTTAGCCATAAGAGCGAACAACACACGGAGACTCAACGATACATAAAAAAATAACGATCGCTTAAGAACGGAAAATATCCAAATCCCTACTTGACCCGGCAATAAAACTCCGTTGGTATTTCCCATGCACTCTCGCATCTGGGTCAACAAAGCCGATCTTGGAGCAAGCGCGGCGACGCGACCAAGGCCTTTTTCCCTCCCCATATTTTTGCAACGCTCCAGATAACGAGACGTGAACTGCTTTCCAAGAATCGAGATGGCGATTAAAAATATCATAGTCTGCAGCCAATCATAGTCTCCAAAAATATGTCCCCTTCCAACTCGACCAATGATGTGCACTAGTATATTTTCTACATCCTTTCCCCCGATCAAAAAATTATGCATGAAAAAAATGCACTTTTCGAGAAACTTCTTCTCCCACCATCCCAGCATCCAAAATATCCTACAAGCTAGGATAGAAAAATCTTCGAGTCAGTGTTCCATCATCACTCGTTAAGCAAAGTCTCCCGTCAGCTTCCATCACGTTTGGACAAAGTGTCCAAACAACGTTCATCGGAACAACTACAAAAAACTGTCTCCAGACAGTGAACGCGAACTTTAGCTTTAAAATTGTACTTTATAAAAAACGCGATCTACAAGCATTTTATTAAGTTCGATCTACCTGCGGAGGCCCGAACCCGACCGCTGTAAACAGATTATCGAAGTCCACGGCGCATCATCAATGGAAGCGAACCTATATGTATGTTCATGTCGACGAAATTAACTAAATTGGTTAATTTCACTAAATCCCGAATTGTTAATCATTTGCGTAGATCAATTCATTTCTTAATCGAGTCACTGCGTCATTCACACCTTTGCATGCACCTTTCCCTTTTACACCCTCACCCCGCCGAGCTATTGCGCTAGGCGTAGGCTAAAAAGACGGAACCGCGATAGATATATGCCCACGTCCCCTCAGGTCGTAACAGTTTCTAAACTAAAGTCGATATGTCAGTAGTGGGAATTTTCGGTTAGAATCGGCCCCACTACACTACTGTCCGACTTAAAAGTTTCCGATGAAAAAGAATTATAATTCTAAAGATAAACTCATACATGTATGTATATATCTATATCCGTATATGAATTTCCGAAAAGTAATAGGTACGAAAGATTCAACCCGGCGAATTATTTTCGCAGGTTACCTCTGGCCCTAGGGTCGAGCCAAGGTGAGGCTGATATCCCGATAAAACCAAACCGTGTAGAAAAATTGAACGGTTTCACCCGGCATTTTCTATGAGGAAATCGAAGCCATGGCAATAACCAGCGACATGTGGATACTGGCAGTAAAAATGGATTTCAAAGGAATTGCGGAACAGGAAGCACAGATCATCGAAGCCATGAAGAAAATAGCAGACCTATGCTGCAAAGAAATCAAGGTCAACATACTCTGTAATATGGTGACCAAAACTACGACGCGCATGGTCGACAAAATTAACGGCAAACTACGAACCGCTTACATCACACGAATTTAGAAAATCGTTATCGACAAGGTTTGATAGACGCATTAGGGGGAATAATAAAGGAGATCACAGGATACATCGATGCACGAGATACATCCGAAATTAGCAATAAAATCATCGCCATAAATCAAAGGTAAAAACCAGTGGAAGATGCCTTCGAGGGAAACTTACAAATTTTGGAGCCAACAATGGATCTTCTTAATCAATCATCAACCCGTTCGGACGCGAATCAAAAGATATTGCAAGCTCTCGTGACGCAGATCGAACAAAATATGATCAAAGCGTATACGGAACAAAACGAACGGCAACATTTATACGAACAAATGACGGCCGTAAGCGTCATCGCGGAATCACTACTTAATGACATACAAGAAATAGTTAATTTTCTAGTAAGACTCACGAAAGGAATGGTGAGCACAAGCATCTTATCTCCACAACAATTGACAAACTATTTAACTGACGCCTAGGGGTCGTCCATTAATGACGTGAGGTTTTTGGGCCACTTTTTTAGCCGCCCCCCCTCCCCCCGAAATCACGTGTATTTTTTTGTTAAGAAACGTCAGGCACAAGCGATAGAGAGTGCCGTATTTTATTATGAAAAACGAAATAATATATGTTGTCAGTATATTTAAATGGCATTGTCCGCGCAGTAACACGAAAAAATACACGTGATAAGTCACAACGTCCACCCCCAGCATGATCAATCATGATGTTATCCAAATCCCCCCCCCCCCCTATTTGAGTCTTACGTGATTAATGGACGACCCCTTACCCAACATCTGTATCCGCCAGAATAAAAATCATTCCTATCAATTTTTAGAAATAAAAAATGATCTTCTCGCGATCGAAGCCACGCGAAAATCGTGACTAACCATAACAGAAAACGACTTTGAAAATTATAAAGCCATATCATCGCATTATTATTGCCGGCCAAAGCAGGCAGCACGTCCCGTTCACTCTTGCACATCGTACGAAGTAGCAATGTATATTTTGCTTGAAAATAAATATGCGAATTGCGGTTAAAGAGTCGCTCAGATAAATAGCACGTTAATTATTGAGTTAGAACGCCATGGTAGGTGACTATATGTTGCACCAGAGTCCGAAACAGTCCTAATCCATTGCGGAAAACAACCTATGGAATACGCGACCCTTGCGGGTGCAGGGACTCTGGCCTTGGACGAAAGGCCACCGTCACCGCCCCTAATTTTACACTAGAAGCCCTTGGGGAAATAACACAAAACGTATACGACGATTTCCCACCACAATAGAATTTATCATTCCTATTTACAGATACGAACGTACTCGACTACACATCGACAAACAGTGTATTACCGTACGAAAACATAAACGATCCAAAGGAATTAAATAGGATCGGTGAGCGTTTAAAAACCATAAAAAAATATGTTAAACAACGAACCGAGAAATTCAATTGCACATGGACACAAGATAGGAAATTATTCGCTAAGCATCATCACACCGATAATACTCGGAATAGCCTGTGTATCCTATTATCGCATGAAGTACGCAAGACCGCCTGTCAACAATGAGACCCAAAACAGCGCGGAGCCGGCGCAATCAAGACCAGCAGCAAAAAAGAATCTGTCCGTGCTAAAATTGAGAATCAAAATCAAGCGTAACACAACTACGACGAGTTCCGTGTAAAATAATCATGCGAGAAAAGTATTGTATAAAAAAAAGGAACTATTTATATTTATGCGGGAACTATATAAATAAAAAAAGCAACACGTAAATATATATACATATATACATATATGGGAAAATCAGACGGAGCAATTTATATATATATTTGTAAGCCGAGGGACCGACCATGAATAATACAAATTCAAGGACGGATTGGATCCTTTAAGGGGAGAGGGATGTTGCATTCGCAAATTTGCGCAACACAACGAAGCGATCGATCGATCGAGGAAATGTTTGCGAAACGACATTCCAGTCCGTTTATTACTCTCCTTGCAAAAAAGTCACTCTTTCGCCAAAAATGTGAACGCTCAAAAGGCACTACGCGACACATCCTAACCAAGCATCGTATGATGTTTTATCCAGGGCAAATTGCGACAACCAGAGTCGACAAGTAAGAGAGGTGACCAGGGAACAGGCAGTCCTTGGTTGGCTGTTGAACGGGTCCATTCTAAGGTACGACCGACACAATGTAAATTCAATTATAAGACGAGCCCAGCAAATAAACTTATATTCCTATTCAACGAACTTGATTTGCAACTCTTAATTGCGCAACGATCCCAAAAATACCTATGCCGGTTTCTCGACCCGAGGATGTAACACACGCAAAACATCTCGAAGTAATCCTTTTTGCAGCTGATGCAGGATTTTCGCCTCTTATCTTGTTCAAAAGTGGCCAGGGAGCGTGTTGGCTTCTTCACTGCTGACTTGTAGAAGCCCTCAGGTCGCAAGAGTTATAAGGGCTCTGCGATGTTAATTCGATGCTCCACGAACTTCTTCAACTGAGGTGGGTAGGGGGTTCCACCGAGCCGCGATGGCTGCTTCAAATAGTTCGATGATCATGAAGAGGAACAGATCTGGTGTTTTCAAGATTTTTCTAGCGATGTGCTCGAAACTGCTGGCTGTTGTTATGGCGTGGAAGTTTCGCTTGAGCTCGTCTGTTGTTTCGGCCTTCATCTTTTGGAGTGCGGTGAGTTTGGTCACCCATGGTCGAAGTAGGAGTCTTTTATTCTTGTAGCGATTGTGCAGATGCTCCCGTGCTTGGTTGTAGTTATATCCCGTATTCTGAAGATCTTTCGAGACTGTTTGGTCTCTCCCTTGAAAATCGTCTTCAGGTAGTGCAGTTTCTCGACGTCTGTAAGATGTGGATCCTTCTCCATGATCAATTTAAAGAGATCCTTGAAAGCTGCCTCAAGTTGCCTTAAAAGCAACCCGAAAAGACTTTAACAATATCGATGCAATTCTAGAAAAGGAAGTATCTGAAGATCATTTACAGTTTGGATTATCAACTTTGCATGCATGGATACGGTTTTTCGAATGTTGTTTGCAGTCGCGTATAAGCTTAAAATTAAAAAGTGGCAAGCGCGTAGTGATGCAGAAAAGGAACAAATAACAATCCGAAAAATAAACATACAGAAGGGTTTCCATGTCGGATTTGGTCTAATAGTCGATCAACCAAAGCCTGGTTTCGGTAACTCAAATGATGGGAATACCGCTCGACGATTTTTCGAAAACTCAAGCATTTCTGCTGCTATAACAGGGGTTGATGAGGACTTGATTAAGCGTTTCCATGGCATATTGCAGACAATTTCGAGTGGCCATGGAATCGATTTCATACAATTTCAAGATTATGCCTTGCAGAGAGCTCGCTACTTTGGGCAGTTATATCCGTGGTTCTACATGCCAACTTCGGTACATAAGGTATTAATTCATGGCGCAGAAGTGATAAACTCATCGGTATTGCCGATAGGACAAATGCCTGAAGACGCTCAAGAGTCTACTAATAAATACATTGAAAAGTTTCGTAAAGATTTTACAAGAAAGTGTTCCCGAGCGAAAACAACGGAAGCGATTATTTCATGCTTATTATTAATATCCGATCCATTTATTTCAAGTTTGCGTGAATTGCCTCGAAAAAACTTAAAGTCGCTGCTCCCAGAAGCAGTTCTATTGTTAGTTGCGACACGTATACCAGCAAGTACAGGAAGCTCCAGCGATTTAAAAGTTGAATCAACTGATTGTAAATCAAATAATTTTTCGCATGACGATGCGTGAACTTTAAATCAACCCGATTGTATGTTTTATCGTATTATACAACATATGTATCTATTTTGTACTCTCTCTATAAAAGTGGTTCATGTCAAATCCGCCATCTAAAATTGTTTGTTTTCATTTAAAATTTTGACTTCGAATCCATAATCAGGGTTTCCCGCTTTGTCTTCTGTCGATCCATGAATTCCGGGCCGAAGCGTGACGGTTGCCGACATTCATGAGACTTGTAATTCTATCCGCGAGCGATGATGATAAAAAATCAGATTTTTCTATGTATTCGTAATATTTATTTATTAGATAAATAAAGCACAGTATGATCAACAATTCAGTGGTTTTCACATTTGGAGGCACCAAGCGATTGTTTTTTTTTTTTCGTATTGCCGTTATCGTAGTGATTCGACTTGGACGTTTCCATATTGAATCACGAATAAATTATACTTTTGTTTTTCCGTTGATTCCCTCTTGTCAATTCTAACAAGGAACGCCACTTTGGTGCCTGCCTTCGATTTTAATGAAACTCATGTCCATGGAAGAGCACTAAAAACGGTCATACGCTTACGGTACGACTGGAAAAACAGTTACACTTGTTGAAACCCTTTTCAAAGCGAAATAGCTTACAATTGCGGCATTTTTTTTCGTCTCGTAAAAAAAATATTTTTTTTCTCGAGATTTGTTAACCCTTCCTTGACACTCTGGGTAATGTTGACCCGGACAAATTGAAATAAAATGCTCACTTTTCCATAAACGAAAGATTCCAATCATTTTTTACAACAATTCAATTTTACATTTTCTTAATTTTAATTATGCAGACGTATTAAGACATGTTTAAATTGTATCCCGAATTTGTTTAGAATAGAACCGACCAATGGGATGTTAAGGGCAGGTGGATGAAGTACTATCCGGGTCAAAACGACCCAGTGTGTGAAAGTCGTGGCAAATGTATGTGTGTCAAGGAAGAGTTAAGTATTCGATGCAAAGTTGTAAGAAAAAGGACAAGTTGTAAGAAAGGCAAAGTTGTAAGAATAAGTTTAAGGAACAATAAACGTGCCCATGAAATTTGTTTAAAACTGATCGATCCGGAAAGAGACGCATGACCGGATAGATTTGGAATTTTGAAATCAACTGAAAAAAAATCTGCAAACCGTACTTATAACCATATTTGCAAGATAGCGGTGGCCCGTCAATTTGCTGTACAATGATTAATTCTCATACTTCATGGGACATCCATGATCAAGGACAAAAGGGCGACGTTTTAGTCAGCGGCTGATATTACAGCAACTAATTGTCGTAGCGAGCGGAAAAAAAGCCCAACTACACCTCAATGATAAGTTTCAATGACCCTGATATTTCTTTTGCTTGGGCAATAAATGTTACCTAAAAATATGTCATCAACAGGATTTAAAACTAGAAACTGCAAGCGTCAAAATCCTTGTTGTCACTAAAAAAAATACTAGTTTTTTTTTCTAATTTTCTGCTTCTCCGATTACATTAAGCGCAAAAATTAAGGGATCACTTTTTCTTCGTCGAAAAATTGCCCTGTTTCGGACGGCCATATCGCGGTTGTGGATAATCGGAAAAAATAAATAATGAAAGCATTTTGTAGCGTTAATTATCAACTTCAGAACGCTTATGTTAATCAATTTTTGTGAACTTTTTTTAAGCGAAAAAAATTGTTGGTAAGCAAGAAAAGCGGGAATTTGAAAAATTGGACCAACTTTGCCGGTTCACACGGGGAACAGAAATTTTTGTAAAGAAAATCCATTTCAGCCATTTGAAAGCGTATATCTTCTTCTCTTATTTTATTTTTTCGTACCTCTCTGCGATTCTTATTCACCTAGTTATCACTGGCCTAATGAAAAAAATGCATTTGTTTTTTGGGATGGTTATAACTCTGGTCCAAATCATCGTAAAGCATTCATAATGAAATCGTCGGAAAACTTGGATTTTTTCTATGAAACATAGGGTTTGAAATCATTTGCGTATTGTTTTTAAATACCGTGAAATTGATTTTCGAAAACGTGTAAAATGCCGATTTTTACACGTTCTGTCTATTATATAATACAGTTGCAACCAACTCACAGGGCTTCAAGATTTTTACGTTTTCTTAAAGCTAAGGGTACATAGAAACATTCGACCAAAAACCAGTCCGCTGCATATAGGCTTTCATACTGTCCTGAGGCTTTGAACTTCGCGAAAATCGAGATACGGCAATTTGTCGCGGAGTCTAATTACTCGATTTTCGACAGACGATCAGAAAAATGCTCAATTACCTCTATAATATTCCCGTTCAAGGGGAAGTGAGCGGACATCGCAGCGATCGGGATTTGTATTTTTTCGGTTTTGATGAATTATAGAATGATAATTGCAAAAAAATTAATGGTCAGCAAAAACTAATATTTGGCAATTATGCCGGACGAACAAAAAACGGCGACCTGAGAACACCGCATTTAAGGGGTGACATTAAGAGAAATAGGACATTCGCCTTTTTCCTAGGCACGGGTTCAACGAGTTCGTGGAAATATGGTATATAAACAATCTACTCTTTACATGTGCAAAATAGCGACTTAAGTTTGCCTCGACTCCGGAACCTCATTTAAGGTGTCATATTGAAGAGGGCTATGTGTGCTAAATTTGTTTTGTTTCATTGAAATTGAATGCCGTGCATCTATCGGTTCTCGGTGCCGGGTGCACCCTGCACAGATTATGACTTTCAAAAATATGGCTTAAGGGGGTGAATCCGATGGCAGGTGAATGACAATCTTATATAAAATCTCCTTGAGGATTTGAACAAAATAGACTCAATCTAACATGGACCCAATATTCCAATGCTACAAATTAATTCGGCCGCACCACGCCGTTCGAAAGCCACAATTCGAAGGGCGAGTTGAAACGTAGACCCAGCATAGTATCCGAGTTTAGTAGAGGTATTTCGTAAAAATGGAGACCTAACCCTCCATGTGTGCGAGAATGCGATTTCGCTGTGGTGCTATAGTCAAATACTTGATTTAAGGGGTCATACTCGATTTCATCATATTTCCGGTCAGAGCGAATGGATCACTTGATCAGTGCTCGAAGATACAAGTTTAATCATAGAATCATTCGATACACGACAAAGACGAAATCGTGGTCTGGCTTCAGTTGTAACCCTCTTCCAACATATTCATCCTTGAATTAATCGATTTCGCTTTATTTTGAAGTAATAAGCCCCGAGACGTGTGAGGTATGTTACTAAAAAAGAGCCTGAGTCGTTATCCGCTAACATCAAGCGAATGAAGACGAAATCGATGCCCCGAACGGTTTTGGCATATTCGGTCAGATATTGCTAAGATCTATTCGCTCGAATTCGTTTTTGATTTAATCTTATTTCCGGTCAGAGCTAATGGATGATTTGACCGGCGCTCAAAGATAAAAGTTTAATAATAGGACCATTATTTACGCAACGCACACGAAATCAACGTCTGGCTTGATTTTTCGGCATGAGCTGTAACTCTCTTCGAACAAACTCATCATTGAATTGATCGATTTCGCTTTATTTTGAGGCAATAAGCCCCGGGACGTGTGCGGTACGGTACTGAAAATGAGCCTGAGTCGTTATCCGCTGACATCAAGCGAATAAAGACGAAAACGATGCTCTGAACGGTTTTTGCATATTCTGTCAGATATTGCCAAGATCATTCGCTCAAATTTGTTTTCGATTTCATCTTATTCCCGGTCAGAGCGGAAATGAAATCGATAAATTCAATGATGAGTATGTTCGAAGAGGGTTACAACTCATGCCGAACAATTAAGCCAGACGTCGATTTCGTCTTCGTCGCGAAAAAAATGGCTCTATTATTAAACTTGTATCTTCGAGCAACGGTCACGTGATCCATTCGCTCTGACCGGAAATGAGATGAAATCAAAAACAAATTTGGGCGAATGATCTTAGCAATATCTGATAGAATATGCAAAAACCGTTCGGAGCATCGATTTCATCTTTATTATCTTGGTGTCAGCGGATAATGACCCAGGCTCCCTTTCATTTACGCACCTCACACGTCTCGGGGCTTATTCCCTCAAAATGAAATGAAATCGATGAATTCAATGATGAGTATGTTCGAAGAAAGTTACAAGTCATGCCGAAAAATCAAGCCGGACGTCGATTTCGTCTTTGTCGCTAAAGAATGATTCTATGATTAAACTTGTACCTTCGAGCACCGATCAAGTGATCCATTCGCTCTGATCGGAAATAAAAAGAAATCGAAAACGAATTTGGGCGAATGATCTTAGCAATATCTGATAGAGTATGCAAAAACCGTTCGAAGCATCGATTTCATCTTCATTATCATGGTGTCAGCGGATAATGACTCAGGCTCCCTTTCATTTACGCACCTCACACGTCTCGGGGCTTATTCCCTCAAAATGAAATGAAATCGATGAATTCAATGATGAGTATGTTCGAATGGGGTCACAACTCATGCCGCGAAATCAAGCCAGACGTCGATTTCGTCTGTTTCGCGTAAAGAATGATCCTATTATTAAACTTGTATTTTTGAGCGCCGGTCAAAAAATCCATTAGCCCTGACCGGAAGTAAGATGAAATCGAAAACGAATTTAGGTGAATGATCTGAGCAATGGCTGACAGAATATTCGAAAACTGTTCGGAGCATCCATTTCATCTTTATTCGCTGGATGTTAACGGATAATGAGTCAGGCTCGTTTTCAGTAACGTACCCCACACTTCTCGGGTCTTATTACTTCAAAATAAAGCGAAATTGATAAATTGAATTATGAATATGTTCGAAGAGGGTTACAACTCATGCCGAAAAATCAAGCCGGACGTCGATTTCGTCTGTGTCGCGTAAATAATGATTCTACGATTAAACTTGTATCTTCGATCAACGGTAAATGATCCGTTAGCTCTGACCGGAAATAAAATGTTATCGAACACGAATTTGGGCGGATGATCTCAGCAATGTCTGACACAATATGCGAAAACCTTTCGGAGCATCGATTTCATTTTTTTTTGCTTGATGTTAGCGGATAATGATTCAGGCTCCTTTTCAGTAACGTACCTCACTCGTCTCGGGGCTTATTACTTTAAAATAAAGCGAAATTGATGAATTCAATAATGAATATGTTCGAAAAGGGTTACATCTCATGCCGAAAAATCAAGCCGGACGTCGATTTCGTCTTTGTCGCGTAAAGAATGATTCTATGTTTAAACTTGTATCTTCGAGCACCAATTAAATGATTATTCGCTCTGACCGGAAATACGATGAAATCGAAAACGAATTCGAGCGAATGATCTTAGCAATATCTGACAGAATATGTGAAAACCGTGTAGAGCATTGATTTCTTTTTCATTATCTTGATGTGAGTGGATAATGACTCAGGCTCCATTTCATTAACGCACCTCACACGTCTCGGGGCTTCTTATCTCAAAATAAAGCGAAATCGATAAATTCAATGATGAGTATGTTCGAAGAGAGTTACAACTCATGCCGAAAAATCAAGCCGGACGTCGATTTCGTCTATGTCGCGTAAATAATGATTCTATGATTAAACTTGTATCTTCGAGCACCGATCAAGTGATCCATTCGCTCTGACCGAAAATAAGATGAAATCGAGTATGACCCCTTGAATCAAGTTTTTGACTATCGCATCACAGCTAAATGGCTTTCTCGCACACATGGAGGGTTAGCTCCCTCGATCTTTACAAAATGCCTGTACTAAACTCGGATACAATGGCGGGCCCACGTTTTAACTCGCCCCTTGAAATGTGGCTTTCAAACGGCGCGGTACAGCCGAATTGATTTGTAGCATTGGAAGATTGAATCTATTTTGTCAAAATCCTCAAGGAGATTTTATATAAGATTGTCATTTATCTGCCATCGGATTGAGCCCCTTAAGCTATGCTTCTGAAAGTCAAAATCTGTGCAGAGTGCATCCCGCACCGAAAACCGATAGATGCATTGCATTCAATTTTAATGAAATAAGACAAATTTAGCACACATAGCTCTCCTCAATATGACACCTTAAATGAGGTTCTAGAGTCGAGACAAACTTAAGTCGCTATTTTGCACCTGGAAAGAGTAGATTGTTTATATCCCATATTTCCACGAACTTTTTGAACCCGTGCCTAGGAAAAAGGCGGATGCCGTATTTCTCTCAATTTGACCCCTTGAATGCGGTATCCCAAAGTCAAGTTTTTTTTCGTTCGTCCAGCGTAATTGCCGAACATTAATTTTCGCTGATCATTAATTTTTTGCAATTAACATTCTATAATTCATCAAAACCGAAAAAAAACCCGATCGCTGCGATGTCCGCTTATTTCCTCTTCAACAGGAATATTATAGAGGTAATTGGAGAATTTTTCTGATCGGCTGTCGAAAATCGAGAAATTAGACTCCGCGTGAAAATTGCCGTATCTCAATTTCCGCGAAGTTCAAAGCCTCAGGTCAGTATGAAAGCCTATATGCAGCGGCCTGGTTTTTGGTGGAATGTTCCCATGTACCCTTATCTTTAAGAAAAGGTAAAAATCTTAGAGCTCTGTGCGTTGGTTGCAGTGGTACTATGTAATCGACAGAAAGTGTAAAAATCTGCGTTTTACACGCTTTTAAAAATCGATTTCACGGTATTTAAAAATAATACTTAAATTATTTCTCACCCTATGTTTCATAGAAAAAATCCAAGCTTTCCAACGATGTCATTATAAATGCTGTACGATACTTTGGACCAGAGTTAACATAATAGTTACGGTATCAGAGTTCCCGAGCAGAGTGACCGTCCAAAATGAACAAATGCATTTTTTTAATTTGGCCAGTGATAACCAGGTGAATGAAAATTGCACAGAGGTTCGAAAAAATAAACTAAGAGAAGAAGATATACGCATTTAAATGGTTGAAACGGATTTTGTTTACAAAAATTTCTGTTCCCTGTGTAACCCGGCAAAGTTGGTCCAATTTTTTTAAATCCTTTTTTTCTTGCTTGCCAAAAATTTTTTTGGTTGAAAAAAGTTCATAAAAATTGATGAACATAAGCGTTCTGAAGTTGACAATTAAGGCTACAAAATGCGTTTTTTTTTTAAATTTATTGTTTCCGATTATGTACAACCGCGATACGGCCGTCCGAAAAAGGGCAATTTTTCGACGAAGAAAAAGTGATCCTTTAATTTATGCGCAATGTAATTGGAGGAGCAGAAAATTAGAAAAAAATTAGTATTTTTTTAGCGACAATAAGGATTTTGAAGCTTGCAATTTCTAGATTTGAAATCTTTTGATGGATTTTTTTTCGTCAACATTTATTGCCAAAGCAAAAGAAATATCAGGAGACAAAAATATTCCCATTGTTTTTTCTCTCAAGTTGTCCCTGGGCTCAGAATATTTTTTTCCGAGTAAATAAATATTAGGGTCATTGAAACTTATCATTTAGGTGCAGTTGGTTTTTTGTTTTGGCTCGGTGCGGCAATTAGTTGCTGTAATATCAGCCGCTGAATGGAAAGTCGTCTTTTTGTCTTTGATCATAGATATCCCATGAAAAATGAGAATTAATCATCGTACAGTAAATCGACCGGCACTTTCTAAACCTTTAATAAATTCCCTTTGAGGCCTGACTATTGCTTTGGAGAATAATTTTTTTTCCATGCTCGCCATTGATTTGCGAAAAGTACAAAAAAATGATATTTTCTTGATTTTTAGAAAACGCTGCACTACCTTGCAAATCTTGTTATAAGTATTAATGTTTGCGGATTTTTTTTAAGTTAATTGTATCGCTAAGAGCCCTGTGAAATTTCAAATCGATCCGGTCATGCGTCTCTGTTTTGAACGATCAGTAGTAGATGGACTAGGCCGGTTCTGACGCAAGGGGAGGTGGTGTGTCAAGCGCGGGGAAGCCAAGTGTGACGCTACGGTCGAGGAAAGGCCGCCGGGCGCGTGTGACGTGACAGAGGGGCCTCGGTGGAGGGGGTAGCCATGTGGTCCGAAGGGTGACTACTGGGAGAGGGAAGCTGCCGTCGCCGAGTGTTGGGGGGGGGATAATGATTTAAATCAAAGCACAATGAAACAATAGTTTATCAATAATATTCAAATTTTACATATCTATTGTGTGTGTGTGTGTGTGTGTGTGTGTGTGTGTGTGTGTGTGTGTGTGTGTGTGTGTGTGTTTGTGTGTGCGTGCGTGTGTGTGTGCGTGCGTGCGTGCGTGCGTGCGTGTGTATATGACGACAATATATGGGTAGAAAATTGTCGGTAATATGAAAACGCTAGGCGCCACATGAAGGGCGGCTTTTCAAAGCCCCCTAATTCACGGCAGGTGTAGGTGCGGTGCCTTGGTTTCGTTTCCCAAATCCTTAAAACGTTTGCATGCGTGTCCACTCCTGTCACAAGTTTCGCCAACACTTTAGACAGGTCGTGACAAGTCAGTATTTCTTGGAAAAAACCATCAACTTGAGCGATCAAAGGCGGTGACCGCGGATGGACCACTTGAGCTGCACTCTTAAAAAGTCTCATCGAGATCTCCATTTCGAAATATAACATCAAGATGTTCACATGTACGAGTGTGTATGCAGTGCATCCAACCAAACAGGTGTTCTTCGAACGTGTTTGAATTTGTTTTTCATGATTGGAAAATTGGGGGAGAAGTTTGAAAAATTGAGTGGGAGGATTACGACGATCTATTGTCAATGGCTTCGACTGCGGATGGACCACTTAAGCACAGCTGCATTCTTGAAAAAAAAAAACGTCTCAATACATCTCCGTTGCATTCCGAAATATAACGTCAATATGTGCGCATCCGAAAAAATAATTTTTCTTAGAAAAACTATAACCTTGAGGGATCAAAGGAAGTGACCATGGATGGACCACTTGAGCTGCACTCTTTAAAAGTCTCATCGAAGTCTCCATTCCGAAATATAACGTCAAGATGTTTGCATGTGCGAGTATGTACGCAGTACTTCCAGCCGAGCCTGGATTTGATTAAAAAAAAAAAAAAAAAAAAAACGAGCTCGAACAGGTTCCAAATGTCTTGCTCCTAAAATATTGGAGTAAATATGTTGGCTTATTGTGGGATGGTTTGCCAGAACATCATCGGAACGACAGTGAAGTGATATATCTACTATACTTGGAGCATTATAATACGCCACAGATGAAAGATCACATCAAAAGTTCCATCGTCTCCAAGCGTAGAGACAAAATTGAGCACCATCGGTGAACGGCTGTTCGCATGGTTTTTTTTCGAAGTGCTGACTATGTAAAAAATGTATATGTTTGATCGAATTGTAAGTGATGGATGTTTTCGCCGTAGAATAAAGAATACGAATAACATATATTTTCATCGAAATGTGTTTTATTCATTCGAAAAATCCCTTGCTCACACTTTGTATACAGTCAACCAGCTTTTCACCGATTTTACATTCTCATGGGCGCAGTAGTATTTCGTATTGAAGGGGTGATGGGGACATTTGGAGTTGGTGATTTTCGGCAGCTTCTGCAGCGATGGACAGTCCAGAGTCTCCAAGTCGATGACGTTTGTTGTGGGATCCATGAATCTTGATAGCCATGCGCATTTCTCGAATCCCTCTACATAGATCGTAGGAGCTCCATGCAAGAGTTCTCGAATTGTCTTTTTAGCTGCTTCGTAAGGTATGCCGCTGTCATGCCATCGTATTTCCTAGTCCCTAGCGTGTTCAGCCAACACTTTATCCGCCAAATGTCTCGCCTCAAGATTAACCGGATTTTACGAATATGCAATATCGTGTTGTTTGCAAGCCGTATGCAATGGATCAATGCCCGGATCACCACGAGCAATGCGCTTGGCCAACTTTGTGCTTGGTCCACAATGCTGATACCCAGGCAGATATAGTTCAATGGGGAGTTTGTTGGTAAGGCGGTTGACCAAACCTTGACCACTTTTACCATGCACAATCATGTCTAAAGACAATACGCGACTGACGGATAATAAGAATAGGTTAGGTAGAAACGGACCCTATAAGAAGCCTATTTATATGATTTCGACGGTAGTCGTGTGTGAGATGACGTCCAGGAAGCAAACTATCGGAGGCCGACTTCCCGTGATAAATTTCGACGAGTTTGTCGAAGACCGTGGAGGGAAAAAGAAACAAAAACGCCATGGGAATTTATTGCCGGATAGCATACGTGCACTGTTTTTCGGTACATCGGATTGTGGGAAAACCAACGCTTTGTTCACTCTCATCATCCATCCAAATGGTTTGAGATTTGAGAACATTTACTTGTATTCCAAATCGCTGAAGCAGCCAAAGTATAAGTTGCTCGAACATCTACTCGAACCTGTGAGTGGAGTTGAATATCATCCATTCGAGGCGCATGAACAAGTGATAGCACCAAGTGATGCACGATCCAACTCTACATTCATCTTTGATGACATAGCATGCGAAAAGCAGGATAATATTCGGGCCTTCTTTTCCATGGGACGACACGAGCTTGTTGACAGTTTTTATCTTTGTCAGACGTCCACTCGCATCCCGAAACATCTCGTAAGGGATAATGCAAATTTCGTAGTGCGTTTCAAGCACGATGATATGAATCTCAAACACGTGTACAATGACCATGTTAATACGGATATGACTTATACGTGCTTTAAAAACATGTGCATGAAATGCTGGAATTCCGACACGTATGCATTTATCACGACTGACAAGGATAGCGGGATTAATGATGGTTGATATAGACCATAGACAAGGTTTTGATTATTTTCTCACCATTGATAAACGACTCTTCGCTGGTAGTTGAAAAGACAGTATTGCGCATGCCGTGGTAGGGACAACATGAAGAGCGAACAATCTTGCGTGAAAAAGGACTTATTGCGTGGAATTGCTAAGGCAAGCGATGCAATCAGACGAAAGCATCGAATGATGAAAATTGGAAAAGATAGCGATCAGCAGAGAACGCAAGATGTCTTTAAGCCTATAGTGGAGCCATTAAAGAAAATGGTGTCGCATAAAAACGATGAGGTGGTGGCGGTGAAGGAGGAAATTAAGGATGAAAAAGTGGGTGATAATGTTGAACAAGGAGAAGATGTGTTAAATAGTGTGAAACATCAAAATGAGGCACATGATTCCTTGAAGAGTGCAAAACAAGATTCGTTTGAATTGATATATGAGGATGATGACTCGCAAAATGTCGATGAGCTGATCAGCGAATATCTCCTGCTATTACAAACAAATAGAAAGGCAAGCTTGTATGTATTATACGGTGTACGAAATCTCGCAAACAACAAATTAATGATTGGCAATTCTCCGATAATTTTCGATGCTCAACGTATTCACGTGGGAGATGCGAGTTATGCGAAAACTGTTGGATTAACAAAGCTGTTGTTTAAAAAAGTGCCCAATGTCGAAACTCTCACACCGGACAATTTGAAAAACTATGAAAAGATTGTAATCTCGACGAATGTGCACAAAAAATTCTATAAGCTTAGTGAGGCTATACGACGTAACACCAGCCACAAATTTAACACATATATCGCAAATATAGTCGATCATCATGTGGGACAGGGTATGCCAAAGTATAAGCTGGCTAGAAAAAACGCCCACTTGGACTATATTTATTGGGACAATCCAAATGAGCTAGTGGGTCGTTTTCGCTTACTTCTAGCATCACAAGCAGCCGGAAATTCATCACATGCGAATGAAATTATATCGATTATCGAGGGATTGCGTGAACCTGAAATCTTTAATTAACTGATTATGACATTTATTAACTCGACATCGGGGAATTTACGCATTCTCATCATGAGTGTCGATGTGTTTGGACGTCATTCAAGTAGGAGTGTACTCCACAGTAAGCAAGGTCCTCCAGGTCGACCCGGGATTGGCTTTAGAATTACTGCAGATGGTCATTATGACTTGGGGCAGAAACGATTGTGTAACATTGCAAATCCGGAAGGAGAACATCACGCCATCACTCTAAGTGCGTTACGAAAGAAATCTCGAACTATCATGAAGAACATACGCAAAGAAATGAATGAGAGTAGTCAGTTATTGGTTAATGGACTTGAAGCTACGATACGAGACATTGCGAGGACACTCGAGGCCGATGTCAAAACTCTGTAAGATTTGGTGATTCGTAATTCAAACGTCATTGCTGAATTGGATGCACGACTGAGTGGACTGGAAAATGAGCGAAAAAAGGGGCGCTCTCGTGCTAGAGCTACATAAGCCTGCTCGACGAAACTATCCGCGTCAACATGTGGACATCCGTGGCTTGGACGAGACCTGGCAAGCTGATCTCGTCGATATGTCATCATACGCGCGTCACAACTCCAAACACAAATATCTCCTCACCGTCATCGATACCTTTTCAAAATTCGTCTGGACCGTGCCAATGCAGAGAAAGAGTGGTAAAGATGCAGCAGCAGTAATGAAGTCTATCCTCGTTAAGGGACGCATACTACAGAACTTACACGTTGATCGGGGAAAAGAATTCTACAATTGTGACTTGAAAGCCTTCATGAAAAAGTAGAATATTCACATGTATTCAACATATAGCAACGTGAAGGCATCCATTTGCGAGCGTTTCAATCGTACATTGAAGAATAAGATGTGGATGCAATTTAGTCTTCGTGGTAATTATAAGTCGATCGATATTCTTGATAATCTAGTAGCCGAGTACGATTCTGTACACCGCACCATTAAGATGAAGCCGAGAAATGTCAACGCGGAAAATGAGAAGCAATGGCAGCAGATTTTCTATAAGCCTCCAATAAAAAGACAACTGAAATTCGCCGTTGGTGATAAAGTGAGAATCAGCAAATTTAAGACTGTTTTCGAAAAGGGTTACACGCCAAACTGGATAACAGAAATATTTACAATCTATCGTGTGAAAAAAACTCATCCCGTCCCATACCACTTGTAGGACCATAAAGATGAACCGATCGCCGGTGGTGTCTACGAACAAGAGCTTCTCAGTGTCAAGCACCCCGATATCTATCTCATTAAAGCGGTATTGAAGAAGCGCGGTAATCGAATGCTTGTAAAATGGCTAGGGTTCGACTATAGCCACAATAGTTGGATAAGTAAATCCGATTTATAGTCGATAATAAAGAAAATAGAAAAATATGTATGTTTTATGACTCCTGACCTGCTGGTCGTCTCCGCATCCCTCCAAGGCCTCCGACCGCCTCCACAGCGGGCTTGCTTTTTTCCCCCTTCTCGCCCTTTTTCGTGGAACGTGAGTACGATGAGATGGATAGAGTGAATAAAGACATGGGATTATAAAAGTCCACTTCTCTATTGACGGAAAATAATAAATCCATTTTTACACGATTAAGTATGTACAACAACAAACATAATTTTAACATCGAGTGAAAAAAATATCAGATAATTTTCACGAGTTTTATACATCAATATTCACAAAAAAGTACACCATTTTATAACAAGGTTGTGAACAAAAAATTACAAAACTTTTCACGACGGTATGCTATAATGCCCCCATGGTAGGGTATCAGAGGTCCCAGGTATGATATACCGCTTATCGTCATGAGGACTCAGAGCAATTTTCGTCTCGCGAATGGTGTAGACCTTATGCAACTTTGATCGAATGCACGTTTGACTACGCTCCATTTCAACTTCTTTCTTCAAGCATCGAGCATAATCGTCAAACGTGATTGTCCTCGCCACAACGCTACTCTTGACACCTTTAACTTTTTTCGTGTCCTTCTTACTCTCGACACGTGTCGCGTACATTTTCGATCGAAGTCCAATAAATTCGGTTATAATTGCTCAATTACATTCGTCCTTCATGAGACCGGGCACCTTCTTGTTGATGAGCGGTATACAATACCTATTGTCCGCCAAATAATCGCGTGCATCGAATTTTAAAACGTCGCGCTCCATGTCGGCACATCGCTCTCAATGTCATATATGAGACTATCCGTATCCGTATCGGCCTTTACATTTATCTCGATACCGCGGTACCATAAACTGGTGATGAAATCCATACAAGCATGTTTTGGATGTGTCGAGTATACACATACCCACATATATCGGCTTGTTGAATTTCACCTCGAGATTGCGCAATCCCACGGCAACGAGGTTTCCCGAAAAAACACTTCGACTGTGGAAGTTTGGCTTCGCAATCATTGCCTCTGCGCCATATCTGCCCTCCCATTTTGTTAAAAGCTTTACATCTACATGATTGCGCACATTCTCCATCGTTTTGCCAAAGACCGCATTATTCATTAATTTGAATAAATTCGTTTCGAAATCGTGTTTGGCAAGCGTTCGAAACTGGGTATTTAACTCGACATACGAACGCAACCATGGGGACTGTGTAAACTGTGGGGCTCTATGGATTTTCGTGAGGCAAAGTCCATGATGTAAGCACTGTTGCAAATTCCAGTAGTGTATGACGTAGCGCTTTTTATCGCATACGGTTGCTAACAGCTTTTCCCCCTGCTTACCCGGGGTTTTTTCATGTATTGGACAAAACGGTAGTTCTTTGTGCGCATTATGTAGAGATTGGGGATATTCCAAGTCAACTTCAAGGATGTAGCCTATAGGTGAGTCCGATGCATGATGGATCAAAATTAAACACGTCGTTGACCCATCGAAAATCTGCATATGGCAAGGGTTGACACATTGCCCATCCATACAAATTGTTGACATCAAAATACATCAATTATGATGATGCTTTCGATGGATCAAACGACTCCATGTACTTGGTATTAGCGTGTGCATATCGGTTCGAGCATTGATTCAGACCACCGCGATACCCCGCTCAACGAATAAAACCATGTCGATGTCAGTTAGTGATTCAAACTTGACATTCGCATTCGGTCTACGCATGCATTCGAAAGTTTTCGAAAATATCGGCTAATAACAAGACATCTGTCTTCAAGTACAAATCGCTATAGTCACCCAGCGTTCGAATGGAGAACCGCTCCCGAACGTTCACAGCATGTGCGTTGTCGCTCTCACATACTGTAGGATCTGTCAGGGATCTGTAAAATGCGTCACGTGGTTGTAGGCAAGTGTCGTCTAGCTTGGTCACGTCATCAATATATTCATAAGTGAAGACGACCCCTTTTCGCGTCATGAAACTAAAATTGTGTGCGTAAAATTTTGAGTTTGTCCTCGGTCAAAAATGAGGCTAATTTGTCGAGACTGGTGTTGAGGAATTTGTATGAGTCGATAAAGCGCAATTGGATCTTGTGTTTTAAATCGCCTTCAATGTCAACATGCTTCGTGAATAAGATGTATTTCTCCTTGGTGATTGGAAGCGGTCGGCATCGGTTTTTCCTTCGAACGCTGTGGCTACTTCCTTGATTATAAAATGTGCATCATAACCGGATAAATTGTGGAAAACTACTGGAATGAGAAATAACTGTTTGTAATTTAAGTTGCAGTTGGAATGGGTCGGGCCTCTATAGCACCCAGTCAGATGGCAATGATCTCGAACGCGTACATCTTCTTGCGCAAATGGTTGCTGCTCGAAAACTAGCCCACTCACTCGGTGTTAAATATACCATTGGTACATTATCATAGAAAATTTCTTTTATCCGCGGTGCTATAATTCTGAGTTCTTTAACAAACCACGATACCCAATCAGCACTGCGACGCGAGTGATATGAAGATAATGAATCGTCCTATGAACAACACACGTAAAATCCGATACTAAACACTTCATGGTGTTGATACATATCTTTCGCTAAGTTCTCCCCATTGGTATTTGCCAGCACACACTCCAAATCAGCATACACAATGAAGCGACGTCGCTCTTTCCGGTTAAAGTTGCTGAACTGGAGCCACTTATTGGTGTCATCTGGTAGTCGGACCGCACAGTCATTTATTGCTCCACAATCGACCTCATGTGATAGCAATTTTTCCTCTGATCTGAAGTTGTGCAAACACCTGAAAGATAAAAAGATTGTTTTGTTTGATTCGTTTAGCATATATAATTTGGTAACTATATTAGGTAACTACATACCGATCACAGATATATTTTTTATGCTCCTTTTTGGTCAGTTCCGCCGTCACGAGACTCGACAGGTTCTTGATCCATATGAAGTGCCCCACATTGCGGTCCTCGGTATCTTGCATGTACAGCAAATTGATGTGCTCTTCCTTCCTGTGTTGAGTGGATCGTATCGGGACAATGTCATTTTTGGTGGTGGTGGTATACACGTTGATCGATACATTGTTATGAAATTTTTATTTTTTAATTTGATGTATCGTCACCGGGAATTCGATATCCTTCAGATTCAGTACTGCCGAATAATGAGGGTACGAAAATGGACGGGCACTATCTCGTTCGGCTGAGTATAGAGCAGCGACAACTGCCCATACGAAACATGCGTTGTCGTCGGATTTGACGTTAACCACTGCCTTCTTTAACATTATTTCCCGCGGCAATGATATGGAGCACCCGGCACACATTGGATTATACTTATTCACATTTATCGTGCGGTTAAGCATTTTCCGCAGAGCCCAGCCACTATCACGTTCTTGAAATTCATCAAGTAATGTTAAAGTGTGCTCCATAACACGCTGTTCATACCACTCGTTCAAATTGCTTGTGATAAATAGTTCGCAGTTTCGCGTGTTAACACTTTTATTCGCATGTTTGTCACCACTCGCAAATTCACCATTAAACACTGTATTAATTTTGATGCTGTTGTGCTTGCCGATAATATTTTGCACATGATGGAGCACTAGAACGCGAGCATCATTTGGAAAATGTTTCGGCTCGATGTGGCTGCGATTGATGATGGACCCGGTCAATATGCGACTCTCGACGGATGTTTTTATCTCCCGCCAGATTAACTCATGATCACCATGTCCTGCGCCCGTGTGTATGAAACGACTCCGCACACAATTCCTCAATCCTTACAGACGCGCTATTTGGGCTATTAGTGACTGTTGATGTCCAATTAATAATCGCGGGTGCTTAATCCGGCTTTGCGTTTCCAGCCCTTCGATGAACTCGACGCATCGTTGCTCCCACGCGGCAAAATCTTCGAACGAGCGTAAAAGCACGGCTTGGTCATGTAAGATTTGCTTCATGTTGACGAGTACAAAAAAAACTTCCACGATATTAACAGACTGACTACTTCATGCAAAGTGCGGCGAGATTTGAGCGGAGCGGCTCATAAAAAGGCTCTTCCTTCGGGGGAAAAAATCGGCCCTTTCTCTCGGGAAAACAGAGTTTTCCAATAACGCGTCGGTGTAGATTGCTCGAGGAACATGAGACAATGAACAGGAAGTCGTTATGCATCGGGTCAAAAGATTTTATGGGTCCTGCAGCTCGAGTGGTTCATCCGCGGTCACCGCCTTTGATCCCTAAAGATTATACTTTTTCTAAGAAATCCTGACTTGTCGAGACCTGCCTAAAGTGTTGGCGAGACTTGTGACAGGAGTGGACACGCATACAAACATTTGAGCACAACAGATCCATATGGCTCCCTCTACGAAAGAAAAAAAATATTTTTTCGGATGCGCACATATTGACATTATATTTCGGAATGCAACCGAGATGTGTTGAGACGTTTTTTTCAAGAGTGCAGCTGTGCTCAAGTGGTCCATCCGCAGTCAAAGCCATTGACAATAGATCGTCGTAATCCTCCCACTCTATTTTTCAAACATCTCCCCCACTTTTCCAATTATGAAAAACGAGTTCAAGCACGTTCGAACAACACCTGCTTGGTTGAATGCACTGCGTACATACTCGCACATGTAACCATCTTGATGTTATATTTCGAAATGGAGACCTCGATGAGACTTTTCAAGAGTGCAGCTCAAGTGGTCTATCCGCGGTCACCGCCTCTGATCCCTCAAGTTGATAGTTTTTTCCAATCCTGACTTGTCACGACCTGTCTAAAGTGTTGGCGAGACTTGTGACAGGAGTGGACACGCATGCAAACGTTTTAAGGATTTCGGAAACGAAACCATGGACCCGCACCTACATGCCATAAATTAGGGGGCTTTGAAAAGCCGTCCTTCATGTGGTGCTGATCTTTTTCATATTACCGAAAATTGTCCACCCATATATTGTCGTCACATACACACGAACGCACGCACGCACGCACGCACGCACGCACGCACGCACGCACGCACACACACACACACACACACACACACACACACGTCGACGGCGGCTTCCCTCTCCCAGTAGTCACTCTTCGGACTACATGGCTACCCCCTCCGCTGAGGCCCTTCTGTGACGTCACACGCGCCCGGCGACCTCCCGTCGACCGTAGCGCCACACTTGGCTTCCCCGCGCTTGACATACTACCTCCCCTTGCGTCAGAACCGGCCTATCCCCTCTACTATTAGTTTTAAAAAAAAATTGGAGAGCGCGTTTATTGTTCCTTAAACATAATTTAATAATTTTTAGGATGAAAAAAAAACATTATTTTTCTTACCATTTGGCATTTAATACTCATCAAATTTTAAGAAAAAAAAACTTCCAAATGGGAATTTTTTGTCATTTTCCTTACAACTTTACATCGAATACTTAACCCTTCCTTAACGCACATACATTTGGCCACGACTTTGACCCGGATAGTACTTCATCCACCTGCCCTAAACAACCCATAGGTCGGTTTTTATTTAAACAAATTTGGGATACACTTTAAACATTTCTTAATACGTCTGCATGATTAAAATTCGAAAATGTAAAATTGAATTGTTGCAAAAAAGAGTAAAAACTTTCGTTTATGGAAAAGTGAGCATTTTATTTCAAATTTGTCCGGGTCAACATTACCCAGTGTGTCAAGGAAGGGTTAACAAATCTCGAGAGAGAAAAAAGATTTTTTTTCCGAGACGAAAAAAATGCCCCATTTGAAAGCTATTTCTATTTGAAAAGGGTTTCAACAAGTGCAACTGTTTTTCCAGTCATACCGTAAGCGTATGCCCGTTTTCAGTGATATTCCATGGACATGAGTTTCATTAAAATCGAAGGCAGGCACAAAAGTGGCGTTCCTTGTTAGAATCGACGAGAGGGAATGAACAGAAAAACGAAAGTATGCGCAAAGATGAGAGGACGAGATAGAAGATAGATATTTATTAATGAGAGATGAGCGATAGGAGACGCTCATTAAATAAAAGAGAACGAAAGTGCGACAAATAGGGATCGACGACATCCGAAAAAACAAGTCACGCTCAGTCGCGCGGCTCGGCTTACGCTCTAAACTTGCGTACCCAAGATGACAGAAACAATAGCAGACAATACGCGAAACATCAAATTCGCCAGGCAAGCAAGACAGATACCTATCTACCTTGCCGTCACCTACCACGTTTCTCGCGCTCAGACCCAGCCCTCGAGTCGCATCGTCGTCAAGGGCAGACTGCAGCCCTACAACAATCCTTTGAACGCCAAATTCGAATCGCTCCCATTCAAAAACTATTTGACGGTGACAAAAAAGCCTTGACAGTCACACTCGGGGTACCCCGCTGCAGGCGCCAGTTCCGGGTGTACAGGTTATTATGAATCACCCTGTATATATATATATGTGTGTGTGTGTGTGTGTGTGTGTGTGTGTGTGTGTGTGTGTGTGTGTGTGTGTGTGTGTGTGTGTATACGTATACGTTTGTGTTCCTTGTGTGTGTATACGTTTCGGGCCATCCTTTTTTCTCCGTTATTTGATAAAATATTTAATGCCTGAACCTCTCCATCATTTCAAATATTTGAGGGAGCTATGATATGCATAAGAGCGTGGTATATCATTTTGTTTGTATAGTGTATGGCTTGTGTACAGCGGCGAACGCGTTCGGTTAGTGGGCAAAAATATTAGGCCGCTGTCTCACCTTCTCCAGCCACACGGTTTGTTTACGGTTTCTTTCGCGCTTTCTTTTGCGTTGATTCGAAACATAAAGAACCATGAAAAAATCAGTTCTATTCTGCTGCAATGGCGAAACACACAAAAATTGAGGTCCGCGAAGCTGTGTTAAAACTATTTGAAAAAGAAAAGAGTTCTCGTGATATTGCAAATACTTATTGGGCAAATCTCTATCTCTATCTATTAGGAAAAGCACAGTGAACCGTATTATTACGAAATATAAATCAACAAATTCGTTGCGTGATAAAAGTCGAAGCGGTAGGCCACAAAAAACTTCAAAACGCGTGGACAAAATCATTTTAAAAAGTGCGTCATAGATCCGCGCAAAATTGCAGCAATAATTTCGCGAGAACTACGCAGTGAAAATCTTGCTGATATTAGTCGGAGTACGGTATCCCGACGTCTGAAGGCTGTGGGATTGATTGGGCGCACCGGTGTAAAGAAACCACTCATTAGCACGAAGAATAAGAAGGCTAGATTAAATTTTGCCAAAAAATATCAACTTTGGACAGTATCGAATTGCCGGAAAGTTCTTTTTTCCGATGAATCCAAATTTAAATTGTTCGGAAGTAATGGTCCCAAGTACGTAAGATATCCAGCAGGTACCAGATACGATGTATGATATCAAATTCCAACTGTAAAACACGGTGGCGGAAATGTCAATGTTTGGGGAGCATTTTCTGATAACGGTATTGGTCCACTAGTAGAAATCCATGGCAATATGGACGCTATAATGTATCGAAATACATTGCAAGACCATATGCTCCCATTTCCAAAGAAAAATATGCCGATTGGATGGATATTTCATGGGTGGATATTATCCGAATGTCGTGGATAATCACGACAATGATCCCCAACATGCTTCGCGTCGTGCGAAGAATTTCCTTGAAAGCCGAAAAGTACGCCTTCTCGACTGGTCCTCGCAGTCACCGGATTGAAATCCGATTGAACATTGGTGGCAAGAGCTCAAGGTTCGCGTTGGAACAAAGAATGACTCCAACAAGACGGAATTATGGGATCATTTGCAATATGAGTGGGAAAAGATGCCACAAGATCGCATCTCGCGATTAATTGCGTCTATACCACGACGATGTGCTGCTGTAATCGCTGCTAAGGGCATGGCAATGAAGTATTGACTCTAGAGAGAAAACTAAACCATGTTTTGTCATTTTTATAATGTTTTGTTTTTTGTTTTCATATGCAATAGTATATGGCCCAATACTTTTGAACAGTCATTAAATAAAAACTGTTGGATAATTAATTGTTGAAGAGTGATATTACTGTTTATACCACATTTTTTTTTTAATATCAAGCATCTCGATGCCAATTATAACTGCCATCACTCGTTTGTATTTCCCGTAACATCGTATTTCTATGCAATATCCACGAAAAATAGGGTGGCCCGAAACTTTTGCACGCTACTGTATATATACACCCATGTGCGAGTAGCCAACGTTCCGAGTACGGCCGACGCTTGGCTGTATTGCGGCAGCTCGTCGGCTGCCAACGATCGACGGTCTATGACGGTCCAGCGTTGGCGAAACGTGCGAGCGATGCTTGGCTATTAAGCGGTGATGCATCGACAGCCAACGATCTGAACGCGACTATGTCCCAGAGTTGTCGCAACTCTCGTTCGATCATCGCGTCGACGATAGGCCCGGTAGTTTGCGCAACTCTGACTACCACGTTTCATCCGACTTTGGTTAATCGCTGCCCGGGTATGGTTGGCCAACGCTTGCAGACCCAGAGTACAGCCAACGCTTGGCGGTAAGGCGGCGACGAATCGGCAGCCAACGATCCCGTGCGGAAAATTGACGGGGCATCCTTCATAAAAATAAGAGCTTATTAGAGGCTTTCCTTATCAGGAAGCCTCAAATACGCCCTTGAAGGCCCTTATATGGCAATTCCGACAGGGGTTGGCATAATAAGGGCCTTCGCGGGTCCTATTGTGACAGGGATTGCCACAATTGGGCCAGGTTTGGGCATTATAGGAAACGGACCAGTATACATAGCTTGGACTAAATCGTTTGTGGTATTTCAATTACTACACTCAATTATTCGATAATAGGTAAAAATAGGATAAAAAATGTGAGGGCATTAAAAATTATTATATACTACATTTACAAATCCTTCAAAAAATTACATGTTATTCTTATTGCCCTATTCACTCATGGAATGATGCCAGCGCGTATGTTTGAACAATCCCATTCGGTTTTTTTTAAACATTTTTATAGAGTCTATTTTTTGCCGAATACTTTCCATATAAAAAATTATTTCTCCCGAAGATTTTGATGATATTTTCCACTCATGAACTTTACCCGATTGTGTAGGATAAGTCAATACATCGGTTTTCGTTTGCCAGATATTATCTTCCAACAAAAAAGATTCTAGACATTGATTGGATCCGGATATTTTATAATTTCTACTACGCATCCATTGCTTAAAAGCACAGCGTTATTTAGCCTAGTAGTGCTAATTGTAGTGCTATTATTAATAATCCAATTTTCAGCAATTATGTTCTCGGCTTTAATCACCTTTTTCATAACTGAAATTTCGGAGGAATTTCTCTTGGCCGCTCAAAGAAATTGTCCTTTACATTCTGTCTGCGAGAAAATTGAACCAGATACCTATTTGGACTTCCAATAGAACGTTTTATTTTTCCAAGGTAATTTTCGAAGGGGAAGCAATTTATTTAGCTCAAGTTGCATCCAAAATTATCAACGTCTTCTACCACATGGCAAAACAAACACCTATATTGACAGATAAATAAGTCTATTTTATTTATTTCAGTTTAGATTATCTAGATTTCCCGTGGAATCAAATTGTCCTTATTGCATTCCATTATTGGAATTATTTATTTTAAATATATTTATTTATTCAAATTAAAATCTATTTAATATCGTCCAATAACTAAATATCTTATTTAATCCTAATGAATATGTGATTCGGTTCCATCTGTTCAGAAAACAATTTACTTGAATTCGCAAAAAGGATCTATATGATTTTTTTAAATGTTCATTAAATAGAATTTTCGTAGAGTCAACCATTTTTCTATTTAATTGAACTAATGGTCTGTCTTTATTGCAACCCTCATATCAAAGGGGTGTGGGGGTAGACGGGGTGGAGAGAGAGAGAGAGAGAGAGAGAGAGAGAGAGAGAGAGGAATTATATATATATTTTAACACGCGAGGAATATATATTTTAACACGTGTTAAAATATATATATATATTTTATGTGTTAAAATATATATATATATATTTTAACACGAGTTAAATTTTTAACTCTCGTGTTAAAATATATATATATATATTTTTTAACACGAGAGAGGAATTATATATATTTTTTAACACGCCCTTAACACGCGTCACGGTAGACGCGGTAGACACGGTAGACACGGTCACGCGTCACGGTGACGCGTGTTAAGGGCCTTTCTCCCCTTGTGTTCCGTTTTTTGTTATTGCTGTCGATCCCGTGTCCGTTAGTTGGCGGGCGGAACTCGGTCGAGTGGCGTGGCGCTCTACGTATCGAGCAATCCCGACCGAGGGAAGCCGCCAACGAGACCGCTCTGGGGAATCGGCGCACGCCCGGCTGAGATGCCGGCGCCCCACGGTGTGGTGCATCGTGTTGGAGAGCGGGTCGTTTGCGTTACGGGCGGAAGCTGGAGCTTTTCGCGCCGCGCTTCTGAAAAGAAACATTGCCCGCCTTCACACGATGGCCCGGGGATGCGATCCCAGAGAGTCTCACTGCTACCGTTGGAGAGAGTCACCCGGTATGTTCCCGATCCGATCTCGAGGTAACACGGGCAGAGATGACGGCTATCGAATTAAAATATTATTTCAATAATATTTCAGCTCCCGATTCTGTCGCAAGAGATAAGTTCTCGCTCGAACCGGCGATTTCGCACGGTTGGATCCCGCGAGCTTGTTGACAGTTTTTCTGTAACGCGCTCTGTCTCGCGCTGGAATAATCCCTCGCGCGCCGGTCTTGGTCGCGTGAGGTAGAGAAAATGACGAATTTTCAGGTGAGACAGTAGAGTCTCCCGAAGTGCGTCGGATTCCGATTTTTGACGTTCTCGTGACAGTTGTCGATGGGACGTCGAGCCACGAGCTTCGCGATCGAGAGACGGGTCGTGTCTCTCTCGCGCCCGTGACGTCGCGCTGTCGTTCCCGCCTTAGAGACACGTCGTCGTGCTCTCTCGCTCCCGTGCGTACAACGTTTAAGTCCGCATTTCGGGTTCGCGTTGAGTGCGTTTACGTAATAAGTTCCCGGGTGGTTAATCCACCGGTTCCCGCACTATAAAATAAAACACGATTTTATTTTATTGGTGGCGTTCCCGGCATCGCGAAAGACAGATCCCGTCAAGATTGAAACTACCCCCCGGGGAATCCCGACCCCTCACCACAACCCACAGCCTGAGCGGCCGTGCAGTACCGCAACCGTCCTCCCCCGCGCAAGTGCATCCAGAATAGTCCGGTTAGACGGTTCCGGCGACAAAAAAATCAAGGAGAGCTCCAGTCTCCGAACCCGGTTAAGATTCCGGGGGAAACCAAAAATCTAGGAGGGCTCCAGCCTCCGCCTGGCGGGTCGGGTCTGATCACCCCGACCCCAGTTTATTCCAGTTGAGACGACCGGAGAAACAAAGTCTCTGGCGCCCCGGGTATTGCGGATGCACTCGCACGGGAGGAACGGCCGAAGTTGACGGTTTCCCGCACCAGATCCCGATTTGAGTTCCCGTTTGGAGTAGAGAAAAATATCCCCGTCACAATATATATATATATTGAGACGTATAGGTACGTCTTAGGTGCGAGTTTGTCCTATGTACGCGAAGCCCACAATTGTTGACACGCCCGGTCAATGCCTCTAAACCCGCCTATTAGGAAGAAAATTGAAAACGGAGCAAGTGGGAGGGCTAGCTCTCGGTGGGGATATAGAAATCCGAAAAGAATCGAGTGGGGGGAGAAAAAGATTCTAGAAAAATCGAGGAACAATCAAGACGTTTGTGAAGGGGAAGAAAAAAAGCGGCGAAATCACAGTATAAAAGGGACGTCCTCGAACCGAAAAGGGTCTTCTCTTTCGAACTCTGGCTGGCGCAAGTAGTGAAAAAGATACCAGTTCAAGCTGAAAAAGCGAGGACAGTATCGGACTAAGGAAAGCGCCAGCATCAAGAATAAGAAAAGGAGCAAAACGTAGGGACTTCTCTCGATTATTCAGTCCATTAGTAGTGAATGGGCGTAAGTACAAGCCGCAAAGGCGAGGGAAACAACCACTAAGGAAACTGCCCAAAAATAGCGAGAGGAATTGGAGACCGTCCCCGGATCACTTCCTTGAATTATCTGAGCATAAGTAGTGAAAAGGACGCACTTGATTATTTCCCGATTAAGGAAAGCGTCAGTTGGCACAAGTAGTGAAAAGGAGCCGAGAAGGACTCCCGACTAAGGAAAGTGTCAGAGAACGCAAGTAGTGAAAAGGAATGATCGGGTGCTCCCGAATAAGGAAAATGCTCAAGATAAAAGAGAAATGACAGTGGGCATCTCATAGAAATAGGATGAGGCAAAGGGAGTTTTTAAATGAGAAGTAGATCAAATAAAGAAACAGAAATTAATAAAAGGAAAAAGTACGAGGACCGCCCAGCTGTGCACACGTCTTCCCCGGTCTTTAAAGTTTGACGGTAACCGTCACCGAGAGAGAGAGCTAATAGAATTACTTGAAGAGAGCAAGCGAGAGACAAACAAAGCAAACGGGGCAGTGGCCAAGCAAAGACAACGCAGAAAATTTGGAATTCGCGAACACACACACAAAGTACACATGGAAAGGTCCCCGAGAGACCCAAGCACACACAAGTACACACAAATATTCAAAAATTGTAAGGCGGAATAAAAGCAACACCACACATACACATAAGAAAACGCACAAATACAATGACTCGTTTAAAAACACATGTAAACACTGCGGCACCCATACAACACAGACATTCAAACGTACACACATACCCATATTTAAATACACGAGCGAAAGTACACGCACACAAACACTACTTACCTGGCACAATGCGATGACACACTCACACATTCAAACATATGCGTACACAAAACACTGCAGCGCGAGCTAAGCGAGACTCCACACACACACACACACACACACACACACACACACACACACACGCACGCACGCACGCACGCACGCACGCACGCACGCACGCACGCACGCACGCACGCACGCACGCACGCACGCACGCACGCACGCACGCACGCACGCACGCACGCACGCACGCACGCACGCACGCACGCACGCACGCACGCACGCACGCACGCACGCACGCACGCACGCACGCACGCACGCACGCACGCACGCACGCACGCACGCACGCACGCACGCACGCACGCACGCACGCACGCACGCACGCACGCACGCACGCACGCACGCACGCACGCACGCACGCACGCACGCACGCACGCACGCACGCACGCACGCACGCACGCACGCACGCACACACACACACACACACACACACCAACACAAACAAGTAAGAATCTCGGGCAAGCGAAGCGACCAGCGACGAAATTCGAATGTACATGCGGATTCAAAAGAAACTGTATTGAGACGAAGGAGAAAAATTGCAATAAATTCACGATTTATTGTATGCGCAGAAGGTCTCTATTAATTTACTCCCTAATCGAGTCCCGAACCCAAATAAATTTAATGTAATAAGGGGAGACCCGTTACATTTGGCGCCCAACGTGGGGCTCGATTATAGTAAAGAAAGACCGATCGCAAAAATATCGCAACCAGAAGAAGAAATTTCACTTCAATGGAAATCGACAACGGCAGACGGATTACTGGGAACTGGAAGAGTCAGAGATCGTCGAAATATCGGGCGATTATCAGAAATAGCCCCGATCGCAGCAAATGACGCCCATCACAGTAGTACTTTCAACATTAGACAAAATACAACAAACAGGATGGAGGATGTGAATGCCACGCTAAAATCCATTATTATCGGAATCAATGAATTAAGGGATGAGCAATGGCAGGAGAGATCTACAACACAAGAAGAAATAAAAGCACACGACGATGTGTGTGCTGGCAGAAATCTTCGGACTCAAGAAGAAATAAAAAAAACGTTACAGGAAGAAATTAAGGAGGCAGAAGCACGAACCGAGAGGAAAATCGTGATCACCCAAAAATTAATGAAGGCGAGCCAAGACGAGTTAAAAAAAAAGAGCGATGAGGAGTGGAAAACAATCGACGATAGGTTCAGACGGGCCACGGTTGGTCTGAGCCAATTCGCGCAGACGTCTCAAGGCATGGGGGACACGATCGCTGAAAACCCGAGACGAATTAATCAATGTGAGAACGCTCTCAAACGACGAGGGAACGACTCCATCCAGAATATCACATGAAGTGGCGGCTTAAACACTAGTCGAATGTATGCAGCAAAATAAAAACCACCGACGTTTACGGGAGATGGATGAGAAAGGCCAATCAGATTTCTCAAAGGATTTGAGGAATTCTGGAGATTCACTGGAGGAGGAGACCTACACTACATGATCACCCAATCCCTGCGAGGCAGCAAAATACTGGTGGTGTATAATGGGAGAAAAGATCCAGACGATAGAAGAATTTGCAGACAAATTTAGGGGACGATATTGGAGCCAGGAAATACAGGGTAAGGTTCGGCGAAACCTGGAATTTGGAGCCTACGAGTACGACGGCCACAAGAAGACCCGAGCGGAATACGCAACCAGAATCTTTGGAAATGCTGAGGATCTGAACGAACAACTCGAAGATGAACAAATCATCCGGAAACTGGCAAAGCACTTCGACGAGCAAATCCAGATGGCGGTCAGAGTCAGTGGGATAAAAAAATTGAGGAATTCCGGGAGCTGTTGGAAGAAACGGATGGAGATGGGCCCCTCAATGGCAGGAGGGGGCCGCTAAAAACTGGAGGGGGGGGGGGCGATGGGACGGTTCCACTCGAACAATCAAGGGTGGGACCAGAGTAAATTCAACGGAGACAGGGGACAAACACCTCAAGGAAGACCCTGGAAAAGGGCAAGTGAGTGGCAGCAGCCGAGGTGGCAAGGGCCACCTCAATGGCAAAACCAGGCGCACCAAAATAATGCTCCACTAAACCCGAACGCCCCTGACTGGAAAAATACAGGGACTGATAAAGGACGTGGGGGAGGCCCGGAAATGGATCCGAAAAGAAAACCTCACAAGGGCAGCTCGGCCCGGAAATCTCAACTCCGGGAAACGAGTAACGGTTGCGCCCGTAACGGTGAACTTATTAGAAGCTTCACCACGAGGCGCAACCAGCGACGACGAGGAGGGAATCAAGGAAGCCCTCGAAGAAGCAAGAAAAAGGTTGCACAGGAACCAAAAGAAAAAAGAGAAAAAGGAAGAAAAAAGAAACAAAGAACGGAGGTAAATATCGGGACGATGGAAGTTGAGCCGCACAATGAGAAAAGAAAAGTTGAACAATTGGAACCTAACAACACTCAAAAAACGAAATCTACAGGCTGGGCGCAGGAGGATCCCCAGCTAATGATGAAGGCCCGGAAATGGATTCAGGAAGCTACCACCACCACAAACCAGCTGAAAATAAGCAACGAAAACGGATTAACAGAAAACGGGACAAATGCGGAATAAGAAAAAGAAGAAAACAAACAAGTAGAACTAAAAAAAAGCGACATTTTCGACAGTCCCAGAGAATTTTTGCAAGAAGAAAACAGAACTAGCATAAGGACCAAAACCCCACATCCGAAATGTGCCGAATTGCCTATTAGAATGGAAGGAATAATAATCAAAACCCTCATAGACAGTGGGAGCGAGGTAACGTGCATTTCCGGAAGCATATACGAGCAGTACAAGGAGAAGTTCAAGGATTGCCCAGCCTTACCCACCATAAACACAAATTTAAATGGGGCGTTTGGCGGAAAGTCAGGAAGAATACGACAACAAATTATGATAGAGGCAGAGATACTGGGACAAAAAGAAACTCTTCAAGCCTTGGTGACACCCACCCTGCAGCGGGAAGCAATTCTGGGAATAGACGGGATGCTGGAATTAAAAATCATCATGGATACAATGATTGGAGAAATCCGCGTCGGAGATAAACTAGCATCAATCTACGAGGAAGGAGTGTGGTCCGTCATTGAAAAAAACAGATCAACGACAAGTCAATCTAATGTCAGAAGAGTTAGAAGAGCCAGAGTCTCAGCTAACTGAAGAAGAAGTAGACGAAAAGCTCCAAGAATGCGCGGAAATTCCACCGGAAATCCAGGGAAATTTCAAAGCACTGATCAGGAATTATGTGCATATTTTCGAGAAAAGACCAGGCCGGATGACTGAATATACGCATAAGCTGGAACTACACGATTCAGAACCATATGTCCATAGATCATACCCGGTCCCAATGCAGTATCGGGAGAAGGTAAACAAGGAAATAAAACAAATCCTAAAAAATGGGGTAATCGAGCGCGCCACAAGCCGGTATATTAATCCACTACTTACTGTGATAAAAAAAGACGGGTCGGTTCGATTATGCCTTGATGCAAGACAACTTAACAAATATCTGATCGAAGACCATGACACAGCACCACCAGCAGAAGAAATTTTTCAGAAATGCGGAGGAGTAAGGGTCATGTCGAGCCTCGACATGACCAGCAGCTTCTGGCAAATTCCCCTTCACGGAGAATCCAGAAAATATACTGCATTTCTCCACGAAGGGAAATGTTATCAGTTCACGGTAACCCCGTTTGGATTAAAAACCAGTACGGCCAGCCTGAATCGAGGGCTAGACGTGGTGCTTCAGGGAATAGGTGAATCAGTAGTAAACTTCGTGGACGACCTGCTATGTATGTCAAAGAACCACTGGGAGCATTTAAGGCATCTAGCAAAAAATTTTCAAAGAATGGAGCAACACAAGATGACGCTAAATTTTCAGAAGTCGACATTTTTTAGAAAGGAGGTGACCTTCCTGGGGCACATTCTGACCACCAAAGGCCTTAGACCACACCCAGAAAAAATAAGGGCAATTCAAGACTTTCCAAGGCCGAAAAACGCAAAACAACTCCGAGGATTTTTGGGCCTAATAAACTTTTATGCGAAGTTCACGAGTCAACACGCAAAGGAGACAGTGCCGCTGTTGGGGATATTAAAAAAAGGACAAGGTTGGAAATGGGAGAAGGAAGAAGAAATAGCTTTCGACAGGGTCAAGAAAATATTCATAGACTCTGTCATGTTGGGGCACCCAGACCCCAGAAAACCATACATTGTGACAACAGATGCGAGCGACTACGCGCTGGGTGCAACCCTGAGTCAGAGCGATGAACAGGGATTGGAAGGAGTCATTACCTTCGCAAGCCGGACCCTGAAAGGCGCAGAGATTGGGTACATGACAACCGAAAAAGAATTATTGGCGATTGTATGGTCAATACAAAGGTTCCGTACATATATACTCGGAGCCAGGATCCAAGTGATAACTGATCATAAAGCCCTTACTTTCCTAAAAACATGCCGGTTCGCAGGGGATAGGTTACTGAGATGGGCGTTGCTCTTGCAGGACTACGATCTCGAAATAAAACATCGCCCTGGAGAAAAAAATAAGGTAGCCGACGCATTAAGCCGACCACCGGAAGGGATGGAAAAATAAGGTAGCCGACGCATTAAGCCGACCACCGGAAGGATGGACCACCGGAAGGGATGGCCCTGCAGGAAACAGCACGTTGGCAACCGTCCTGACAAAAGAGCCCTCAAAAGAATTAACAAAGGATTTGGAGGCAGTGGGGGACTTGCAAATAAAGCAAGAGAATTTAGAAAAATATGGATAGGATGTGAAGATAAAAAGGAAGATTCAAGATATAGGGTACATAAAGGGTGTGTTCAGAAACAGACCAGAAATGGATTATGGAAAGTAATGCTACCCGAAGCACCGGCAGAAACCCTGATCAAGGAAAGCCACGAAATGTATGGTCATCAAGGGGCGAGGAAAATCTTTCGGATGTTAAACGAGGACTTTTCCTACCCTCATTTAGCGAAGCGTGTGCGACAGACCCTGGCGACATGCGATACCTGTCAACGGAATAAGGTGCCAGTACAAACAACACACGCAGAAATGCAGACGATTATCCCAGATGGGCCGCGAGATTTACTCTCAATCGACTTTTATGGGCCACTACCAACCTCAGTCGGAGGAACTAAACACATCTTAGTGACAATAGACGCCTTCAGTAAGTACGTAGTTCTCTACCCACTAAAAAAGGCCGACGCGGCATCAACAATACGGAAGATATTTGGAGATTATATCCCGAGATACGGAAAACCAAATAGGATTCAATTTGACCATGGCACACAGTTTACCTCCAAACAATGGTTAGAGAAACTGGAATCTGAAGGTATCCAGGCGATATTTTCATCAATAAGACATCCTCAGGGGAATATAGTTGAAAGAGTAAATCGAGAATTAGGCCGATTCTTTCGCACATTTCTTGAAGATAAACACTCGGGATGGTTTAAGTGGGTCCCGATTATCCAAGAGTGTATCAATCAAACTCATCACGAAACGACAGAAGTCACACCGCAAGAAATACATCAGAGAAAGAAACCATATCGACTTTGGCGGGAACTAATCTTAGGAATAAAAGAGAATAAAGAAGATAAAGAGATGTCATACGAAGAAAAAATTAAACTGGTGCATGAAAGGATTCAGAAGAAAGGATGGGCACGAGCCGAAAAATTTAACCAGACGCACAAAACATACAAATTCGAGGAAGGAGAGTTGGTATTAGTACGTGCATTAAAGGTTTCGGATCCAGCAAAGCAGATAACGGCAAAATTTCTACCATTCTACGAAGGACCATACAAAATAAAAAAATGCGTAGGGATAGCAACGTATTTGCTTATAGATCCAATGACAAAGCGAGACCGCTGGAAATTTTACGGTAGCCTTTTCAAAAAATACAAACAGAGGGAGGAAACAATCGGCACATAGAATATGGAAGGGGACTGATAGGGGAGGAGCATAAGGAAGCGCCAGCCGTGATGAACAAATCCAAACAACGAAAAAAAAAAAGAGAAAAGAGCGAGAGAGAGGGAAGAAGGGAATAAAAGCGCGGCACGCACCAACTCCAAAAGAGAGTCACCATGAGAAGAGTCGAGGATCCCCGGAAACAGAACAAAAGGCAAGCGAGGAAAAAGCAGCAGCATGGAAATTAATAAAGATCGATACACCAAAGGATAAATCATTAAAGAGAGTTTGGGAGAAACACATCAAGAAACAAATAAAATTGAGAAAAACAGCGGAGAATGAAGAAACCGACCAACTCTACAAGGTGACAAATGAAAACATCGGAGGCTGGTACCCGGGCAAAGCGTTGGGGCTATGAAAACAAAACAAAATTCGACTGAAGACCCCGCAGGGACAAGAAGGAGACCACAAATTAGTCGAAGTAGAATCGCCAGAGTAGCAACATGGCTCATCCATTCGCGAATCACCCGGTGAAAGGCTTAAGGGGAAGATATGCAAACATCGAAATAATTGCTATAAGAGATATAGCACATTTCCATGTGCACCTGCAGGGAGCAAAAAATATCATAAAGGCGATCGAAGAAATCCAAAGTGACCATCCGGAAATCCACCCGGTAGTAGAGGAGGAGTTATATGAGGGACCGAGCATCCTACTCCGGCAAACGGACGGTTTCACCCGCGTCACGGTCGTCAAGGAACACGGGGGTCAATATGAGGTATGGCTTGGTGACTGGGGAATGGCGACCCCGCTGAGCCAGAAGCAATGCTTCACACCACCAACAGCCTCAAGGAGCGTGACTTACCAGGCAATCGCTATAGCCCTACCAGAAATTCAGGAAGCCAAAGGTGGTGGAAACAGAGAACAACGACACCAAATAATAAAACTGATTGACAATACCCGATGGACCATGGAAATTATAAACACCGAAAGAGAACGTGACGGAGCGTGGGTGAGCCTGACTCTCGAAGGAGAACCAATTCTCCGAGGAGAAAAGCTGAGCGAAATCGCTCTGAGCCAACGATGGGCAACACCAGCGGACGAGAATCACACCTTTGGATGGAGTCACGACGGGGAAAAATTCGGGGAACGACGGATCCACCGGTCATACGAGGCGAAATACGTCCGGGCAAGAACTTCGGGTCGGGAGACGGAGCCAGAAAACCGGACGTCAGAAGAAAACGACTGCACGGCAGACACGAGGTACGGCGCGGAAGAAGAGGAGTCGAACGTATCCGAGGCAGAGATCGACGAGGAACGAAATCGGTGGGATCGGGGGTCATGGGCCCCGGTCGAGAAGGAAAGCGACCAACGATCGATATCGTCAATATAAAAATAAAATAAAAAAGTGAAAGAATTTTTGCGAGCGAAAGTTTTTTTTGTTATATTTTGTAAAAAGAAAAAAATTTATATTTTGTTTTGAGGAAAAGTTTTTTTTTAGTTGACATTTTTTTTTGAGCGAAAAAGTTTTTTTTCGTCTCAATTTGTAAAAAGAGTGATGAGTGAAAGAATTTTTGTGATGAGCGGAAAAGTTTTTTTTTGCGTTAATATTTTCTTTTGGGCAAAAAGGTTTTTTTTATTTTAATGAGCGGAAAATTGTTATACAATAAGCGAAAAGTTGTTATATTTTTTTTTATGTTACGATGAGCGAATTTTTTTTTTTTATTTCAATGAGCGAAAAGTTGTTATATTTTTTTTATGTTACGATGAGCGAAAAGTTTTTTTTATTTTAATGAGTGGAAAACTGTTATACAATAAGCGAAAAGTTGTTATATTTGTTTTATTTTACGATGAGCGAAAAGTTTTCTTTTTATTTTAATGAGCGGAAAATCGTTATATTTATAGAATAAGCAAAAAGTTGTTATATTTTTTTTAAGGAAATGTTACGATGAGCGAAAAGTTTTTTTTTATTTTTGCAACGAAAAAAAAAATTATTTATTTTGGCAATGCGCGAAAAGTCGTTTTTTATTGTTAATAAAATGGAACATGATGATCAGTGAGAAGGTTCTTCTTTTACTGTAAATAGCACCCGTTTAGAAGCCCTGGTTATTGTAAAAAAAAAAGTTTTCATCGGCATCACAGATAAATATATAAATAAAACAAATAAACGGAAAGGAAATCATCGAAAATCTTGTGAAATTTCAAGGAACCTCACGAGAATTTCGATAATTTCGGGGGACAATGAGACGTATAGGTACGTCTCGGGTGCGAGTTTCTCCCAAGTACGCGAAGGCCAAAATTGTTGACACGCCCGGTCAATGCCTCTAAACCCGCCTATTAGGAAGAAAATTGAAAACGGAGCAAGTGGGAGGGCTAGCTCTCGGTGGGGATATAGAAATCCGAAAAGAATCAAGTGGGGGGAGAAAAAGATTCTAGAAAAATCGAGGAACGACCAAGACGTTTGAGAAGGGGAAGAAAAAAAAAAGCGGCGAAATCACAGTATAAAAGGGACGTCCTCGAACCGAAAAGGGTCTTCTCTTTCGAACTCTGGCTGGCGCAAGTAGTGAAAAAGATACCAGTACAAGCTGAAAAAGCGAGGAAAGTATCGGACTAAGGAAAGCGCCAGCATCAAAAATAAGAAAAGGAGCAAAACGTAGGGACTTGTCTCGATTATTCAGGGCATTAGTAGTGAATGGGCGTAAGTACAAGCCGCAAAGGCTAGGAAAACAACCACTAAGGAAACTGCCCAAAAATAGCGAGAGGAATTGGAGACCGTCCCCGGATCACTTTCTTGAATTATCTGAGCATAAGTAGTGAAAAGAACGCACTTGATTATTTCACGATTAAGTAAAGCGTCAGTTGGCACAAGTAGTGAAAAGGAGCCGAGAAGGACTCCCGACTAAGGAAAGTGTCAGAGAACGGAAGTAGTGAAAAGGAATGATCGGGTGCTCCCGAATAAGGAAAATGCTCAAGATAAAAGAGAAATGACAGTGGGCATCTCATAGAAAAAGGGTGAGGCAAAGGGAGTTTTTAAATGAGAAGAAGTAGATCAAATAAAGAAACAGAAATTAATAAAAGGAAAAAGTACGAGGACCGCCCAGCTGTGCACACGTTTTCCCCGGTCTTTAAAGTTTGACGGTAACCGTCACCGAGAGAGAGAGAGAACTAATAGAATCACTTGAAGAGAGCAAGAGACAGACAAACAAAACAAACGGGGCAGTGGCCAAGCAAAGACAACGCAGAAAATTTGAAATTTGCGAACACACACACAAAGTACACGTGGAAAGGTCCCCGAGAGACCCACGCTCACACAAGTACACACAAATATTCAAAAATTGTAAGGCGGAATAAAAGCAACACCACACATACACATAAGAAAACGCACAAATACAAGGACTCGTTTAAAAACACATGTAAACACTGCGGCACCCATACAACACAGACATTCAAACGTACACACATACCCATATTTAAATACACGAGCGAAACTACACGCACACAAACAATACTTACCTGGCACAATGCGATGACACACTTACACATTCAAACATATGCGTACACAAAACACTGCAGCGCGAGCTAAGCGAGACTCCACACACACACGCCAACACAAACAAGTAAGAATCTCGGGCAAGCGAAGCGACCAGCGACGAAATTCGAATGTACAGGCGGATTCAAAAGAAACTGTATTGAGACAAAGGAGAAATATTGCAATAAATTCATGACTTATTGTATGCAAAAAAGGTCTTTATTAATTTACTCCCTAATCGAGTCCCGAACTCAAATAAATTTAATGCAATAAAGAGAGACCCGTTACAATATATATAAAGGGTGATTCAGTATAGGTCGTGCATCCGGCAACTACAGAGTCTGGATGATGTTCGGAACGAAGCTACTTAGCCGAATTTTTTAATTCTGAATAGCTTTTAAATGGGAAGCAATAGAATTCTGGAATTCTAGGCCAATCAGAATCGGCGTTTCGTATACGTTGGGGGACGCCTCAGCGCCGGTTATCAGGGCTTCGATTCTAAACATTTGAAAAAGTGGCAACGTTCAGACGGAATTTCGTTTCGCGAACGCGAAAGTTCTTTTATTCGAACCGAAGTTTGCTGTCCTTCTCTATCAAATAATGGAGCAACGAGTGATCGGCGTTTGTCACTTGTGGAATGAATTATGCTGCGACCTCCAGTTCTTTCTTTAAAAAAATATTTTGATCCAAACACGCAGATTCTGGGTTCTTGAATAATTCGAATGGGATAAATAAGTCATATGATGTAACGCACGGTCCCGGCGATTTATTTGATGACCTGTCACCGTTGATTGAACCTTCGTGAACGATTTAAAAAAAACTAAACGAATCTAGAAATGTGAAATGCGCATTGTTCAGTTTTAAATGTTTCAGAGAGTTGAAAATAATTACTAAACAATGTAGGAGAGAAAGGTTTTTCTGATCGCAACGCAGATTAAAAATGCACAAAAAATGCACAGAGAAAAGTTGGCTACTAACGGATAAGAGAAAAAAAAGGAATTGAAAACGACTCGAATGTTGAATGGAACGAATCCGAACAGTCTCAAGGTTATTTCGATTCACTGGGAATCAACCACAGCGGATGGATTATGAGAGGAGGCCCGTCAAAGGGATCGTCGAAATATTGGGCGACTGTCAGCGATCGGACCCAGACCAATAGAAACACCGAACGAAGAAACATTCAACATCAGCGGAGAGCCGGGCGAGACAGATGAGAAAGCTGCTGAAGAAAGTGAAACAATTAAAGCCCTCATCAAAGAAATGAATAGTATCCGCAACGAGCAATGAAGGGAACGCATAACGACCAAAGCAGAAATCAAGCAGCAGAACGATAACTGCATCGTGAGGTCGGGCTAGCTGCACGAGGAAGTCAACACCAAAGTGACAAATAAAATCCATAAAATCGAGGAGCGCACGGAACGCAAAATGTGATTGCTCAAAAAATAATAGAGCAAAGCCACAATCAGCTCCGAAAAGAAAATGATAACAAAATTGAGGATTTCGACACTCGAATGGAAGCCATCCGGCGAACGATATCTCAGCTCCTCCATTCATCAAAGGATGTGGGACAAGTGGTCATTGAGCACTCTAAGCGAATCACGGAGTGTGAAAAAAATATCCGGGCTCAAAACTCGAATATGTTGTGCAACACTACATGGGGAGCGGGCCTAAACGTGAGCCAAGTATACGCGGCAAAACAAAAGCCACCAACGTATAACGGCGACCGGAGGGAACGACCAATGCGTTTTCTGCGGGACTTCAAGAAATGTTGGCGAATCACCGGCAACAAAGACCTCCATTATTTAATCAGCCAGTCTCTAAAAGACACTGCCAAAGATTGATGGAGAATTGTCGAGGATAGGGTCCAAACAATTAACGACTGCGAAGAAAAATTTCGCGGACGTTACTGGAGCCAATAAATTCAGAACAAGGCCCGCCGAAATCTCGAATTCGGGGCTTACGATTGGGACGGGCACCGGATGACTCGAACCGAATATGCAACCCAGATATTCGGGAATGCTAAGGACCTAAGTGAAGGGCCGGCAGAGGAACAAATAATTAGGAAACTCGCTAACCATTTCGATGAATCGATCAGAATGGCAGTACGCGTCAGCGGAATAAAAACGATCGATTCATTCCTCGAATTACTAGAAAGGATGGATGGGGCAGGACCACTCAATGCAAAAAGATCGTTACCCCGTCGACAAGAACCCATCGGTGCAATATGGCAGCAAAATAACCCATGGAAAAACCAGAAATTCGGAACGTTCGGGGGACCACGGCCAATGGGATTCAACCACCCATGGCGGCCAGGAAATCCGGGCTATCAGGGACCACCATCACTATTCCAAAATCCACAACGGGGTAGTCGAGGATTCGGAAATAGCAACGCGATGCCAGCGCCATTTCCCAGACAACAACCATGGTAGACAGGATACGGGAATGGTAGACCTCCTCTTAACCCCGCCGCTGCACCATGGACTCCGCATCCGCTAGGCGGACTAGGCACGAGCAATATCCCAGCACAAAACGAAACACCGAGGCCCAACAATCAGAACCAGGGAAACGAGTAAACGTTGCGCCCGTACCAGTGAATGGAATACCACGAGGCGCAACGGAAGAAGACGAGGATGTACAAATCGCCATGGAAGAAGCTCTGCAAAGAGTGCACCGAAACAAAAAGAAAAAGGAAGGAAGAAAGAAGAAACTGGAGTCCGAAGATAACAAAAACCCTGAGCCACCAATACCGATGGGAATGATCAAGATAATTCGTAATAGCCACATTGAAAAAGGAAGCTGAAAGACGGGGGGCCAAGAAGAAAAACAAAAAGGATCGAGTAGTACCACAACAAGGAAAAATGAGGCCACGAAAGTTGCATCAAACGACTCATATGAACATCTAAAAGAATTCCTCATGGAAGATCCTGGACAAGGGGGAATAATACGAGGAATTCAACCACGATGCCCTACCCTACCTATCGACCTAGAAGGAATTACAGTCGAAATATTGGTCGATAGCGGGAGCGAGATATCTTGTATATCAGAAGACTTCTACCACCAACACCAGGAAGAATTTTAAAAAACTGCTCAGAAGTACCGGTAAGGAGCACAGAAGCCATCGGAGCGTTTGGAGAAAAATCTGGCCGCATCAGAAAACAAATAATAGCCGAAGAAAAACTCTACGACGCAAAAGGAATACTACAACTGCTAGTAATCCCAAGATGAGCAGACCGGCCATATTAGAAGTCGACGGGATGTTAGAACTACAAGTTGGAATCGACGCACACCAGGGAACACTCAATGTGAAAAATGAAATCGTCGCGGAATTTGAGGAAGGAAGATGGGCGTGGCAAAAGGAAAAGAAACAATTCGCAAAAAATTCCGAAATCGAAAACGCAACAAATTATGAATTGGCCGAAGACGAAGTTGATCAGAAATTAAAAAGTTGTCCGAACCTGCCTGAAAATACCAAGAACGAATTCAAGTCATTAATCGGCCGGTACAGGCATATGTTCACTAAAAAAAAAACCAGGGCGGATGCACGCATACGTCCACAAACTGGTAATAAAGGATCCGGAGCCGTACATACACCGCTCATATCCAGTGCAAATACAATATCGCGAGAAAGTACAAGAGGAAATTTAGCGAATGTTGGATCATGGCGTAATCGAACGGGCAAAGAGCCGCTTTATTAATCCACTGGTGACTGTCATAAAAAAAGATGGGTCAGTACGATTATGCCTAGACGCCAGACAACTCAACACTTTTCTCGTAGAAGATCATGATAATGCCCCACCAACCGAGGAAATATTCAACAGATGTGGAGGGGTAAAAATCATGTCGAGTTTGGACATGACGAGTAGTTTCTAGCAAATCCCACTGGATGAAGAATCTAGACCTTATACCGCTTTCCAACACGACGGGAAATGTTACCAATTCACGGTAACACCCTTCGGATTAAAAACGAGCACGGCAAGCCTTATCAGAGGTTTAGATATCGTACTCCAGGATCTTGGGAACTCTGTAATCAATTTCGTATATGACCTCCTATGTATCTCAAAGGCCGAGGCACACCACTTGACACACCTTCACCAATTGTTCGAAAGAATCGGCGAAAACAGCATGACACTAAACTTCAAGAAATCCAGATTCTTTCAGCACGAAATATCGTTCCTAGGGCATATTTTGACAACCACGGGGATACGACCGCAACCAGAGAAAATCCAAGCAATCGGGGATTACCCCTCCCCCCCCCCCAACCAAGGAACATAAAACAACTACGCGGATTTCTCGGTCTAGTAAATTTCTACTGCAAGTTTACCGACAGACATGCGAAGGAAACGGTGCCTCTCTTAGAACTTCTCAAAAAGGAACAAAAATGGAGATGGGGGACGGAGGAAGAAAGGGCATTTACACGAGTCAGGGAACTCTTCGTACAGACAGTGATGATTAAGCATGCCGATCCTAAACAAAAATACACATCAACGGCCGACGCAAGCGATTATGCGATTGGAGGTGTCCTAAGCCAGGAAGATGCGAACGGCGATACATAGGGGTAATCTCATTTGCTAGCCGCACATTCAAAGGGGCTGAGATAGGATACACCACGACAGAGAAAGAATTGCTGGCGCTTAAAAAATGGGCGCTTAAAAAATTCCGAAACCATTTATTGGGCGCCCGGATCAAAATAATAACCGATCACAAGGCGTTAACATTTTTAAAAACAGGACGATTCATCGGGGATCGCATGTTAAGATGGGCACTATCGATCCAAGATTATGATCTTCAGATCGAGCACTGCCCAGGAAAAAACAACGAGGTCGCAAATGCATTAAGCAGGCCATACGTTTTTCAGGATGTCGAGCACAAAAATACACCAGGAAAAATCGTACTCACGGCAATCCTTGCCAGACAACCGTCGGGGGAGATCAAACAACAATTCAAGAAACTTGGACTGATACAGCAGAATCAAGAAAATCTTCAAGAAACGTGGAAAAACTGCCAAGAACAGGAATGAGAAAAAAAAATACAGGATCAACGGAGGATGTTTACAAAAATGTGACAGAACAAAAAAATGGAAAGTCATATTGCCTGACGAATTAGTAGCTATTTCCATAAAAGAGTGTCACGAGATATATGGTCATCAAGGAGCACGGAAGATCTTCCACATGATTAATGAAGACTTTACTTCTAACCATATGGCTAAAAAGGTACGGCAAACCATAGCCATGTACGACGTATGCCAAAGGGTGAAGGTCGCATTCCGAACGAATTATGCGAACATGCAGACTATAATTCCGGAAGGCCGAAACGACCTGGTCTCCATAGATTTTCACGGACCCTTGCCAAAATCAGTAGGGGGAGTGCAACACATCGTGGTGACCATTGACGCATTCACCAAGTTCGTTAAGCTATACCCGTTAAAAAAGGCAAACACAGCGGCAACCATCAACAGAATATTCAAGAACTACATCCCAAAATATGGTAAGCCTAGAAGGATTCAATTCGACCCCGGAACACAATTCACTTCCAAAGTTTGGTCAGAACAACTAAAAAAGCAAGGGTACAAGGGGTATTCTCTTCTATCCGACATCCACAAGGAAATATTGTAGAGCGGGTAAACAGAGAACTCGGGCAATTTTTCAGAACATTCCTCACGGAAAAACATTCAGGATGGTATCGATGGGTACCCATTATAAAGGATTGCATCAACGACACACAACATGAAACCACCGAATTTACACCAGCAGAATTGCAGTTTAAAACAAAGCCTTATCGTGTTTGGAGGGAATGGGTGCTCGCGTTAAAAAAAGGACAAGAGCACACCCTCACATACGAGCAAAAAATCGAATTAGTCCGGGAAAGGATTAAAAGAAAAGGGGCAAAAAGGGCTGAAAGGTTCAATGACACGCATAGAACGGTCACGTTCGAAATCGGCGAGCGGGTACTGGTCCGAGCGCTAAACGTCTCGGACCCAGCAAAACAAAGGACCGTGAAATTTATGCCCCTGTACGAAGGACCATACACAATAAAAAAAGGTGTGGGAATCACGACGTACCCCTTGGAAGACACAAAGACAAAAAAGAATGAGGAAAATTCCACGCGAGTCTCCTAAAGCGCTATCTAGCGGGAGAAATGAAAATAGAAACGGAAATAATTACCAAAGAAAAGGATAGTCTTGCGAGTGAATAATCGCGGGGCGAAGGGTATATAAAGGGGTGTGGCGCCAACGAATCCGTAGTCGACACACAAAATGGAGGGAAAACAAAAAGATAAACGGTTCACGAGAACAAAACCTGAAGAAAGAAAGCGGTGGTCGAAGGTGCAGCGAGAGGTCCAGAAGACGAAATGAGCAAAAATTAAACGAGAAAACGAAAGAAGCCAATCAGCAACAGGAGACACGGGAGTTAAAGCCATCGAAAATCGAGTGGCAAGCCAGAGAAAATTACCACGATACGGCGCGAACGAAGACAATGAATTCGAATTATTCGAGACTACAGATGAAAATATTAAAGAATGGCACCCCGGAAAATCATCGGGATGGTAAAAGGGAGGGAAGGAGTAACGCATAGATAATCGAGAATTCAAAGATCTGAAGCCAGTTAACCGATAACCACGCAAGACAATGTACCGAAATTTCCCAACCGAAACGTTGCGACAGACGTACGAAGGAGTAACGGTGGCGGGCGTGGTGCATCCAAATGAGTTCTACATTCATTTGAATAATGGCTGAGCTAATGCCATAACAAGGATGTGGCAGCAAATGCCCACCGAGGAGTCCGGAATCCATCCGATTCTGGAGGAAGAACGTTACCCAGGAAGAGCCTTATTATATCGGGAAGGAGGAGATTTCCACCGGGCAACCCTGGAATATACCAAGGACAACGGCGATTGGCACTTATGGCTGGGAGATTCGGGTATGTGGGTGACCGCAAAGCAGGAGGAATGTTATACGGCTCCTCCGGCGGCACTTGCATGCCCCTATCAGGCGATTCCCGCCACCCATGGAGACCTAGCCCCACGGGACTGGATGTGGACAGAGGAAGAGCTGTATCACGCTAGGACAGCGATGGAGGGAGCTACATGGACCCTAAAGGTATGGGGAAAGGCCGCCAACCGAAATGTCGTGCTAGCCGACCTTTTTCTCGAGAATGAAGGGCCGAATCGAGAAAGGCGGCTAGCAGACATATACTTCTATTTCGAATTGGCGGCGCGAATCATCAACCCTGGTCCACCGAGGATTGAGGCCAAGGGTAGCCGCTTCGGGGACGCCCTCTTGATACAAGAAACCGAGCAGCAGTGGATGACCAACGACCGACCACAGCCGAACACCAACAACGACTATCAATCCGACAGCAATCTAAACGGCGACCACAGCGGATACGACATCGAAGAAAACGACGACCACGACGACGAAACCCTCGTCCTGGACGACCAATACGGCAGCGACGAGGACCGATTTTTGCGCGATATCGGCCTCCACCAAGCGGTGGAGGAAGAAATACCGAGCGACGACGAAAACAGCCTCGCCTCTTTATAAAATAAAAACCATATATGAAAACCCATAATTTGTGTTTGAGACGATTTTTTTTTATTAGCGAGCGTTGTGTAGCGGCCCAAATAAACAAGCGAGCGGTTAAGTTAAGGGGGGGGGGGGGGGGGCATATCGAAGGTCTAACAGTCGAAGAGTTAGCCCGTCAAGAAGGAGAAACACCGAAACAAAGGGAAGTACGGATTTTGGTCTAGATTTTTTTTTGACTCTTCGTGATTTGGATCGCTGATGAAGCGACCCAAAACACAAAGAGCCAAGGGGGACAATGAGACGGAAAAGACCGTCTCATGAGAGAACCGATAGACTATCGCCCCAAATATGTAAAGGAGTTAACCGGTTTTAGGAAAAGGAAGGGGTAAGGGAAAAACAGACCAACACCAAAACAGGGTCACGTTGGTCGAACCTACAGAAAAACGAAATATAACCACGCTAATTAAATTAATGGCTGACAACAACAAAGGGAAAGTAACAGCCAGCAACACGGAAGCAAAATTTATTTAGATGTTACACTAATTGAATTAGAGGAATACAGAAGAGAAGGGGAAGAAGAAGCGGTAAAATCAGGATAACCCACTTGTTCAGAATTTACTCCAATACTAACTATTAAATGTAATATAGAGTGCCCGACCGCGGATACTGTGTCAAATTCCTGGAAATATCGTACCAGCGTTCCACTCTCCCCACTCCCCCACCGTTCCGAAAAATCTCCGAAAATCCGCGCAATTGTCGCGTGAACAGTCAGTCTTCTCTTGAAATAAGTACGAGGAGGAACTCTATTGTAATCGATTAACCGCTCAGTCTTATCGATTATACGCCGCTCGGCATGGTCGCTCGACCCTATCATTTTCGTTATTACGGCTTAATTTGGCGCTCCTCCTTGTGATCCACGTACGCGCATTTAAAAAAAAAATCAAGAAACAAAGTCAAAGTCTACAAGAAAATTTGTTGTGAATCCCGTGCTTTCCTCACCTCTTTTTCGCGCTATTTCACAGAACTGGCGAATTAAAAATTATATTAAATGTAGAAACGCGCTTATCGAAGGGCGCGTATGAAACACTACTAATTTAATAAAGGGAAGACGGAAAAGAAGGGGAAAGAAAAAGCGGGAAAATTAGGGTATAAAAGGACGGGAATTTTGGAGGAAAGGCACTTCTTTCATCCCTCGTGCATCGGAAACGCCTGGAACACGGAACGTTAAGGAACAAAAAAGAAGAAGAATTGAAATGAATTTGTTTTTAGTAAGAGAATATTGAAAAATCGAAGAAAACTAAAAAGAGCAATAAGGAACATTAATAACTTAAGCGTAGCGAACAATTATCCCTAAATAGGTAGGAAAATGATAGTAGGAGAAAATAGAGTCCGAGAAGGTATCATAACGAGCAAGCGTTGCGGATAGGTATAACAGAAAAATATTACGTTGGGAAAATACGAGAAACATTATATTAAAAGAGAAGAAAGCGCATATTCAAATATTGTACGCGACAGTCATACGAAACACACACACACACACACACGCACACGCACGCACACACACGCACACACACACACACACACACACACACACACACCGAAATGTATTTAAAAAAAAGGGCCAGTCGAGTGCTCGAGGTAAATCGCTCGGATAGACTATCGTAGACCAGAAGGTGGCGACATCGCAGGCCAAGATCGAAGAACGGGCAGATCAATTATCGACGCGCGATAATAGATCGGGAAAGAGCGTCGATCACTCCGACGCGAAGTGCAGGCCTAGGGTAGGGGAATCGATCTCGACGCGTGACGAGAGAGCGCGGGCGCCTACGGCCCGTAGATCGCGAGTCCTAGCGCCACGAGTGGGAGCGCGCCGCGATTCGACGCGCCCTAAGGGAAACATACAAGGGAAAGTGCCGCGTCGCCATAGGCCAAGCATCGCTACCTACCGCGCCACCAGCGAGAGCGCGTCGCAAACTCAGGCCGACTGAAGCCACAGGATTAGGGAAGAGGGATAAAAGATATCGATCTATGATAAACGATCCCGCCCGATCCAATTGTACCACGCGAGTAGTAAGTATCTGACCGACCGAGAAAGATATTGTAAAACGTACAAAAACAACACGGACAACACATTATACTTATACACAGCGTTATTTTAGATTATATCGAGCCATGAAAAAACTGAATAAATTATATTTTTTTGTTAAAAAATACCCAAAATACCTGAGTTTATATTAATTTCTTCCCTGTTCGAGTCCCGAACTTATAAATTTATTTGTGAATAATTAAGACCCGTTACAATATATATATATATATATATATATATATATATATATATATATATATATATATATATATATATATATATATATATATATATATGGGGCGTTCCATACCATTTCGAACGGTCAAAAAGTTGTCTACTCTCAAAAAAATTGAAATTTTGTCGAATTGTTTAATTATATGAAAAAAAAGACTAAATTTTTTTTTAATTTTTGGACCGCATTTTCTCGAATTTTTCAAAATTTCAAAATTTTCAAAATACCGTTACATCTCGTGAGCATTTGATTTAACAGAAAAATGTTTAAGACAAAAAACGTTGCAATTTTACATGAACTTTGTGAAAAAAATTTGTTTTGAATTTATTCGAGTTTAAAAAATGCCCATTTTCACCAAAATTATACAAAAATATTTTTTTTCGGTTGGTATGTCACTTTTGATTTTTCTCAAAAAAATTCAGAAAATACTCTGAAGTGTGTACAGTAACACCTATTTTTTCAGAGTGGGTCGATTCGTTGTTCCAAAGCTGTGCTTTGTTTTTTTATTATTATGAGATATTTTTTTTTAGACACATCAATTATTATTAAAAATTATTCTCTCCCAAATTTCTCAGGTAATGAACATCCATAACAGTAATCATTTTTTTGAGCTTAATCGTAAATTATCGGTAAGGTATACAAAGTTAACCTTGCCATACAAAGTAACGTTCGTCGTCCAACATGAAAATTGTGATACAAGGTAACGTCGTCGTGTAATATGGAAAATGCGATACAAAGTATCGTTGACCGCCCAATATAAACATTGTCATACAAAGTAATGTGCGCCGTCAAATGCCTTGTACATCATTCAGTTTGTCAACATTCCCCCTCCATGCCAAAATACTATCGGAGTTCTCAGTGTGTTTTGATTTTTTTACACTAGGTTGCATGGTGTGCAGAGATGGGCAATAATGTAATCGAATAAAATTCAATTATAGATTATCCCAGTAATGTGTAATTGAACCTCACATTAATTACTCATTGAATGGGTAATGGATAATTGAAACACGATTTAATTACACATTGAGCTGGTAATGGATAATTGAAACAAGATTTAATGACATGTTACACGCTTAATGGGTAATTGGACTCTGTTAAATTAAGAATTACATTGAGCATTAAATAACAATTGTAATTAAATAACAAATGTAATTAAATTACAATTGTAATTTAATGACATTTGTCATTAAATAACAATTGTACTTTAATTACATTTGTACTTTAATTACAATTGTAATTTAATTACAATGTAATTTAAATACAAATGTAATTGAATTACATTTGTAATTTAATTAAAATTGTAATTTAATTACATCGGTATTTTAATTACAAATGTAATTGAAGTACAATTGTAATTCAATTACATTTGGAATTTAATTCCAGTTTTTATTTAATTATATTTGCAATTTAGATACATTCATATGATTCGGATGGGAGTAAATGTTAAAGAGACTATGCGAGGGTGCGGACCACCCTATCTGTACCCAAGTGCGTGTCTTTACGTGAAGATATATGTGACTGTGTGCTCACCTGGGTGAGTGGATGCCTAACATTACGAGTGCGTATATGTGTGTTCGCAAGCATGTGTGCATGTGTGTGTATGCGTACGTGCGCGTGTATGTCGAAATTCAAAATGGCGGATCAAAAAAACAATATTTTATTTTTTTGAAATAAAAGCTGATACTCGGGGATTTTCAGGGTCTCTGAATCCGAACCTGAACTCAGATTTTCGAAATTCAAAATAGCGGATCCAACATGGCGGATAAAAAAATCACAATTTTTTTTTCAATACAAGCTAACCCTAAGGGGGTATTCGGTGTTGTTCAATCTAAATCTGAAATTACATTTTGAAAATTCAAAATGGCGGATATAATTAACGGATCGGAAGAAAGAACATTTCAATTTTTGGCGGATATAGTGGAATATAGCGGATGCAAAATTCGAAAAATCGTTTGATTCCGACAAAAGTATCTTTTGTTTTCAAGGTCGTTAAATTCAAACATACCATAAGTTTTTTAAACATTTTCAACGGTAGATACAATATCGTGAATGCAAATAAAAAATATAGTTGCATTTCGACAAGAGTGAGTATACTTCGGTTTTCGAGACCAATAAATCACATCTGGAGTTAAATTTTCAAAATTCAAAATGGCGGATAAAAAACAAAATTTAATTTTTTTGAAATAAAAGCTGATGCGCGGAGGTTTTGGTGTTGCTGAATTCAAACTTCGTATTCAAATAATGAATTTGAACTTAGCGACTTCAAAATGGTTTCTATAAAACTCAAAAATAGTCGGATTAGGATGAAACTTGTACTTCCCATCTCTTCCACTCAGCCAAACTATATTTATGTTTAGTAAAGTTGGCGCGATCGTTAGGTTTTCTTCTGATTTTTTTCTTCAATGTCTCATTTGTTCAATTTTTTTCAATTCTTCGCAGACGTTTCAAAGCTCTTTTGATTTTCGAATATTTACATTAACTTGGGATCGTGTGACGTCAACAACTTTCGAGTGACAGATTTCCTTTTAACAAAATAACATTTAGCTTTTTTGATCCACCATATTGGCTCCGCCATTCAGAATTTATAAAATTTGATATGGGATTTGAATTCAGTGACCCCAAAATCCCCGAGTGTTAAATTACATTTCAATATAGTATTCGATATAGCATTCAATCATTTTTGTCGAAATTTTCAAAACAATCAAAATATTGATTTTTGAATTATATTCATTCTTAAATTCAGTAAATTGTACGATTAAATTTTTATTTTATTTTATTAATCTCTGTGCATTCTTGTGTTATCGTCGATACAGCATACGTCGAAATATGATAATAAAATCATTTCAGGGGTTATGTGAGTTTCGAAGCAAAAAAAAATGTTTCTCTATTAAAAAAAAATATAATATATGAATTTTTTACTCAAAATGCTAAGCACATAGAAGAGCAATATTCCAACAATTTTTTTTTTTTAATTCATCCAAAAATTTAGAAAATTCAGCCGGTGGGACCTCGTTTCCGGAGACCCCGCAAAAACGGTGGACACAATTTCTTAAAGACTAATGCACCTCTCTTATTGAAATTCTGCACACTTCTTCAAAATAGCATTGGCTAGTGATTGAATGAAGGTTTTTTAAATTTAGATTGCTACTAATTCTACAAGGCTATACGTAGTGTAAATTGTACCAAAAATTGAACTATTTTGCATACGACTCTGCCAAAAATTCAAATATCAATTTTTTTTTAATCCTTCGTCCAATCACTAGTCAATGCTATTTTGAAGAAGGGTGAAAATTTTTAATAAGATCGGTGCATTAGTTGTTGAGAAATCGTGTCCACCGGTTTTTTAGGGGTTTCCGGAAACCAGGTCCCATCGGCTGAATTTCCCAAATTTTTTAATGAAATTTTGTCTAAGTATTGTTGAAATGTTGCTCTTTTATATGCTTAACATTTTAAATAAAATAATTTATATATTATATTTTTTAAATAGAGAAAATATGCTTGTGTTGGCTTCGAAACCCACGTAACCCCTTAAAACAAAATTACTATGTCTAGGCTTGATGCCCGTTTCTCCCACAATTCCGGTATTCAGCCATGGTGCCCGTTTTGCTCTACTGTCCATTTTGGTACAAAAGTAATTAAATTACAAATGTAATTAAATTACAAAAGTATTTTTTTCCGTAGGTACACGGTTATCGCGTTTGTTACCTATTCTTCCCCTCATTGTGCCCGTTTCTTTCCTCTACTGTTTACTCCTTTTTTCTCCATCTTTCTTACTGTTATATATTCTCTGTATTATATTCATCATGACATTTCTGTCATGGGTGTAGGGAAACTGCGGAAAACCTACGCCAATACAGCCGGTCATCGAGTTCGCCCCCCAGTCGTGGAACTAGTCTTATGTCGCCGCGATATGCCGAAGAAAAACATTTCACGACGAAATGTACGCGACTGGGATTCGAACCCGGGACCTCCCAGTCCGCTGGTTTAGTGGCGAGCACGCTACCACTAGACCATCGCACCGGTGTTTAAATTACAGAAGTAATTAAATTACAAATGTAATTAAATTACAAAAGTAATTACATTACAAAAGTAATTAAATTACAAAAGTAATTCAATTACAAATGCTTGAAGTAATTTGTAATTAAATACATTCTGATTGCAAATGCGCGAAGTAATTTGTAATTAAATAAATTCGAATGACCAACGATCGAGATAATTTGTAATTAAATTATTTTTCATTACAAACGCTAAAAGTAATTATGTAGATATGTAATTTCATTACGTGGGTAATGGCCCACGCCCATCTCTGATGGTGTGAGCCAAGCAGAGAAGTCATATGCTTCCTTTGAATTTTCTTGGTGGTTTCTCGAGTGCCTTGTTGCAAACTAATTCATGAGTAATTATTTTGATGATGGCATCAACGAATAATAGGTCCATATTGCACGACGACGTTACTTTGTATCATAATTTTCCATATTGTACGACGACGTTACTTTGTAACACAATTTTTATGTTGGACGACGAACGTTACTGTGAGCCTATCGGCTCACATAGCATTGGCTCCGGCCAATAGGCCGGGAAACTTTATAATAATACATTGGAACTTTTGGGTGAAAACAAATTCGTAATTGAAGAGGAATTAATTCACGCTCATGAGGATTGCGTAGAACTACAGTTCGAATTGCCCCAACTTGATTCTTCTCCAGACGAGTACGAAGCGGAACCGAAAAAAAATAAAAATGAACTGATTCCCATCGCCCACAAAATCAAAGTCGTGAAAATTGCTAAAGCGCATCCCACGTGGTCTTTTGCGACATTGCCAAAAAAGGATGCAGCCGCTTGAAGAGAAAAGAATGTCTTTCAGAATGGGAGAATGATATTAAAAGAGGTGGAACGAGATTGAAGAAAATTTGAGGCGATAGATTCGTAGACCTACGACCGTTTGTGGAAGGAAGACAGCAATATCAGCAAGTTACGACAAGAAATTTACAACAATGGGCGTTGACTGCTGCTGCACAATTCATCGATTTCAATTTCAAGGCGTCTGATCGATGGGTCACGCCATTCAAACCGAAACACAAAGTTTCTCAACGGAAAATCACGAAACTGGTTTCAAAAAAAGGGGCCGCCCCTTTCAATGGAGGAAATCCGGGCGTCTGCAGAGACCTTCGTCGACAGACGTGCCGCTTAATACCTCAATACCATGAGGATTATATTATAAATACTGACCGAACAGGTAAATACAAGTTTTTTGCGTACAAAATGTTTTCACCGATGCAGAATGTATAAATTCAAAATTAATTATATAAAAAGTTTTTTACATACATATTTGAATATTTTTTAATATCAAAAATACTATTTTTTTTCTCAGGATGTCGATATCAATTTGTTTTCAACAGGACACTCACTCAAACAGGGAGTAAAACAGTTTTCGTCAAAAAGTCGGATTTGAATAAAGTGACACATTCGTACATCGCACAATATTCCATAATATTATCCGGAAAACTGATCCCAAACGTCTTCGTATGTTTGCAAGAGGCGACCGGTCATTTCGGACCTCGTATTCAAAAACTAATAGATGGCTATGTCAATATATATACGAACGACATTGCAACACCATCGAAGTCAAACTAACAACAGCCTTATACACGGATTTTCTCCAGAAATGTTTCAAAACTGACGTCGGGGAGAATACATTTTTACTTCTCATTGACTCTTGGGGGGGTCAAACAAATCCAGAGATGTATGACAAAATCTTCCAAAATGACGATAATATGCCAACTTGCTCTGTAAAAGTAATTCCCCCAAAAGGCACTCCCTTGGTGCAACCTTGTTACGTTTACTTTTAAGGACAAGTTAAAAACTTCATAAAGCGCTTGCAAAATTGCAGCGAATTCTTAGAGCAGAATCGTGAAATTAATTCCCGGGAAGATTGTATACAAATCCATTCAATAATTCACCATCAATTATCGTCACCGATATTCCGAGACATGATTCAATACGCTTGGTTTGCCACAAAATTATCAGTTACTAGAAACATTTTCATGAATGTTAATGGGACATGTTTTTGTACGGACGTATTGTAAACTCCCGCAATTGTAAAAAATCCGCTTTTATATGTTGCGCAAGAGGTCGCAAAAATTATTGCTTTGTTTGTTTCTACGTTAATTACCACTGCGGTTTTTGTGTATAATTATTATATGAATAAAAATTGAATTTTTCCTAATCGACTTTGTTATTCTCTTTAAAAATACAATGTTCCTCCTCATATACTTTCCAATGAAAAATTAAAAAACCCACCGTAATGAATTGTTTTATTGGAAAAAAAATAATAAAAAAAAATAATGTAAATAATTTTTTTTTTAATAATGTAGGGATGAGAAACGTTTTCAATAATTGTTGGGATTACAAGAAAAAAAAAATGACATCCGAAGGAGGAATCGAACACGAGACCTCCGGCGCGAAAGACAGAGCCCTAACCGTCTAAAGCAGACGGCGGCTCGACAAGTGCTCGACATTTTAAACTCATAAGGCACCTAAGAAACTTTGAATCGATTTTTCTCGGAATTTTCCGAGTAGTGCGTCCTACTACTTTAACCACGTGAGGTCCAGAGGTCCTCTTTCACCACAAAAAAATTCGGCCAAATTCCCGACCCCACGGTCGTGCCGTCTCCTTGTTAGTCCAATACAATATTTTTCACTCTGCACTTGATTTTTATCTAGACCCAGAATTATCAGAAAAAGTCGTACTTTTTCATTGTAAAATGCCACCGAATCTGCAATTTAAAAGAACACCTTTTTCTTTTTAATATTTTGTCTTAAATCCGATAGCTCTCGAGGCACAACAACAAACTGACGACGATTCTCCGAATTCCACCGAAAAATAGTTAAAAAACCTAAAAATTGTAATTATTCAAAAATAAAAATGTATTTTCTTAACCCATTAACAACCAATAATCGTAATTTTCTCTATCATTTTCAAGTCAAATTCTCATCATCAAACGATAAGAATTTTCCGATGCAAAATGTTGCCCCTAGTACTTTCGAATGTGCTCTTTCAGAATCTGGGGTTAAAATGGAGTTTTGTCCACTAGGAAAAAATATGGCCGCTTTTAAAGAAAAGAAAACAAAAAATCGAAGACATTTTTTTTCTCATAGAAGACGCTCGAACACCTCCCCTTTTTTCAACCATGAGTGCATAAAATGTTTGTAGTTAAACGACGTATTTTTTTAATTTGTCGTAATTTAAAAAAGTTTCAGAAAGTAAAAAAGTTTCAGAGAAAAATTTCACGTTTCGCGTAAAAAAGAAAAAATTGGACCTTCACGAAAATTGATATCTCGGGGTTTTCGAAGTCGCCGATTACGATTCTCCCCTCAAAATTCAAAAATTCAAGATGGCGGATCCGATATGGCCAACCAAAAATGCAAAAACTTATTTGAATCGCATGAAATGTGGCACTCGGGGGTTTTTGAGGTCGCTGATCACGATTCTGCCCTCAAAATTCAAAAATTCGAAATGGTGGATCCAATATGGCCGACGAAAAATGCAAACACCTTATTTGAATCGGATGAAATGTGGCGCTCGGAGGTTTTCGAGGCCGCTGATCACGATTCTGCCCTCAAAATTCAAAATGGCCGACCCAAATGCAAAAACTGATTTGAATCGGATGGAATAAAAAATGGTGGATAAAATTTGTTCACTTCCAAGTTTACATGATGATTTTACCCTTCGCGCAACTCAGAGACAACGGTGTGGACGTGGTAAAATTATGTCTCCTTTGGGGTGCTTGTTTATCGTGAGTCCCCTTGCCACTCACTATTTGGGGTGCTTGTTTATCGTGAGTCCCCTTGCCACTCACTATTTGGGGTGCTTGTTTATAGTGAGTCCCCTTGCCTCTCACTTTTTGGGGTGCTTGTTTAAAGTGAGTCCCCTTGCCTCTCACTATTTGGGGTGCTTGTTTATGGTGAGTCCCCTTGCCTCTCACTATTTGGGGTGCTTGATTAAAGTGAGTCCCCTTGCCTCTCACTACAGCCACTATCTACACCCCCTCTGCATCCTTGAGCCGAAGAGCCTCCCGACAGAAGTCGGCAAAGACGGCGAAGGCCTCGGCACTGGCTACCAATTCGTGAGCCGCTGCGGGCCATGTCTTCTCGCCGATGAAGTTCCGCAGAGCCACTCTCTGCGGTTCGTAATTTGGGCACTCGAGAAGAAAGTGCTGAGTTGTGTCCAACTGTCCACAGTCGCAGTTCTTCTTGTCGACAAGCCCGAGTGACACGAGACGCGCTCCGAAGTTGCCATGACCGGAGAGGACCTGCGTACTATAGTAGTTCGGTCGGAACCAGCCCGCGCTTATGCGTTCTCGGATGTTCTCGAAGAAGGCAAATGTAGTTCGGCCTTTGCTGGAAGAGTGCCAGGCGGCCTGCCACATATTGTATGCCTGAGCCTTAATCCTGTTTGCGGCGTTGTTCGCCCCGGCAGGAACTACTACTCCATTGATCTTGACCTCTTGTCCTTTTCTACTTAGGTAGCCAGCCCTACTCTGCTCCAGCAAAATGTCCACTGGGGCAGCGCCTGCTATAACGCACACCGCGGCGTGTGACACCGTTCTATACGCTCCAGTGACTGCGATAAGCGCGAGTCGCTGGGCGCTCCGAAGTACTCTTAGGTCGGCCTCCTTGCAGAGGTCCGACCACGCGGCGGCAGCGTATGTCACTGTCGGGACGAAAACTCCCTTGTAGATACTGCGACCCGGCGTGAATCCAAGCCCCCACCGAGCCCTAGCTATCTTTCTTAGTCGCACGGAGAGGGATGCACTCTTCTTCCTGAGGTAAGAGCAATGAGACCTAACCCCCATCTCCTTGTCGAAGTGGACACCGAGGTACCGAACACTATCCTTGAAAGGTATTTTACCCGCACCCCCTATACGAATCACTGGATACCTTTTGGCCAGGTTCGGCTTCTTAGCGGCTCGGCGTGCGCGGTCGGGACGGTTTCCTCCCCTTCTGCCTACCGGTGCACTACGCCGCCATTCACTCTTAAGGAGGATGGCTTTGGTCTTAGTGTCCGACAGTTGCAGCTTAGCGCTCTGGCACCAAGCTACAATCCCATCCACTACTTCTTGCGCCTTGTTCTCTATTTCCCTTCGCGAGTTGCCTCCCACCATGACCATCAGGTTATCAGCGTAGGCAACAAAACTATTCGGGGCTATCCCCTCGAGGATTCTGAGGAGTCCGTCGAACATGAGGTTCCAGCAGGTAGGGCCGAGGACTGAGCCCTGAGGGCACCCTCTTGATGCCTGCTTCGAGACCTCTCTGTTTCCCCACGATATTCGCACTTTTCTGTTGTTAAAGTAGCTGCGGAACACCTCGAAGATGTTCCGCGGGCATTCTCTAGCTTTAAGACTCTCCAAAACCAGAGGCCACCACACGCTGTCAAAGGCGTCCGAGATGTCGAAGAGCAGCGCAATAACGTACGAGTCCTGGGACTCGGCCACCATTCTTCGCAGCTCCACGACTGCGTCCTCTGTCGACTTGCCCGGACCGAATCCGAACTGTCGATCCGAGATTTTTCCCGGGCCCATTGCCGAGCGCGCGATGCGCTCCTTGATGGCTTTCTCGAAGAACTTACCGACTATGGAGATGATACATCTGAACCTGTACGACTTTGGATCCTTTTCGTTCTTATCCGCGCCCTTCAGGAGGACTCGAAGGGAGCTCTCCTTCCAGGCAGTAGGAAAGACGCCCAAACTTAAGCAACTGTTGAAAAGACGAACCAGCTGATCCGGAATGACCGCGAAGGCCCTCTTTAGCGTGGTAACCTCTATAAGGTCGGATCCCGGGGCCGTCCCGCTCTTAAAGGTTTCGAGGTAGGTAGCGAGCTCTGCTTGAGTGAAGCACGGGTCCTCGTGAGTCTCGGGTGTAACGAAGGCGCCCTCCCTGACTTGCCGCTGTTGGGGGGTGTCTTCCTCTTCTCGATCTTCAGGAACGTGGGCATCAAGGAGGGAGCTGGCAGATTCTTCCATATTCATCATCGAGCCGTCGTTTCGCCGGATGGTGCTGAGCACCTTCTCAACTCGAAGCTTCTTTCTCTGGGGCTCGTGAACGGAGTCCCAGGGCCTCTTGTTGCCGTGCGACGAAACGAAGCTTTCGAGCTTGGCTCTCGTCACCTCCCGGCTATATTTTCGAAAAGAGTTGTGGTACTGTTGCCGTAGTTCATGGCGACGAGAGTCATCTCGCTCCCTCAGAAATGCCCTACGCTGCCGGTATCCCTCTGTCTTGAGATTGGTGAGTTTGGGGGTCCACCACGGGTCGGATTTACTGAAAAACTTCTCCCTGGGAATCGCTCCCGCACAAGCCTCCGTGAGGACAGCCGTGAGAGTGTCAGCCATCTTCTCGACTTCTGAGATGGACGTCAATGAGAGCCCCTCCAGTCTTTGCGCCGACAGGTGGGCGAGGGTCTGGTCGAACCGGTCGCAACCGGTTTTACTCACGTTAAACCGAGCGGTACCGGAGGGTCCGTCATTCCTCTTGGCCTTTGGGATACTCAATTTGACGTCCAGAGCGTTGTGATCGCTCGTTGTCCAATCTGGTCGAACTTTCCATTCGGCGACGAAGCGGCTCATGGCAGGCGAACCCAAGGTCACGTCGATGTGTGACGATCCCGCGACCGTCGAGAAGGTGGGCGGCTGGTTGACTTCATTGTGTACGATGTACTCAAGCTGACAGATAAGCCGCTCCAGTTTGGAACCGCGAATGTCCGTGTCCTGGGGTCCCCAGAGGGAGGACCGGGCATTGGCGTCTAGTCCGACGAGTACTCTCTTCCCCCTCAGAGAATGAAGCACCATTTCGAGGTGTCTGAGGTGCTTCTCAATGTCGTCGCTCCACTGAAAGTAGTGCGATACAACGTAGAAGGAAAAGCCGGGTGCTTGCAACTCCACGCAGACGCAGTGCGTGGTGCTGAGTTGCGAGATGAACATCATCTGGAAGGAGGGGTTGCACACCGCCACCGCCGCCCAGGGGAGTTCTGAGCGGACAGCTGCGACCCTCATTCCAGGCCCTAGTCCATCGAAGGTGTGACTCACGCCCTGGCGTTGGACGTACGGTTCCTGCAAGAGCAGGATGTCCAAGTGCTTTTCGGCAACCAGCGAACGCACCTCCGCTGAAACGACAACTGAACGCCTCGCGTTCAACTGCAACACCCTGATTGTATCGAAGGCTTGGCCGCACGGTGCGGCCGCATTTACCGCAGTTTGCCTAAGGGGGACGGTTGGGGGGGCTTTGACGGTCGCCTTAATATCTATCGGTACGCGCTCAGCCTTGGTCGGCTGGTCTACTTGCACATTTTCCCTAGCTTGGTTCTGATTCCCATCGCACCGATCCAGAACTACTCTAACGGCACGAATGCCCAATTGCTCACACTGGGCCCGGTCGGCGACATATCCGGCACCCCGGGGGTCGCGTAGGTCGCTGGCTGTCGACCTTTCTGGAGGATTCAATCGCTCCACCGCTTCCCGAGTCGTCCAACGGGTGCACGGACGCGCGACCAAGCTTCCCACTTGTCTATCCACAGTCAAGCTAACATTCAAACCTCTTTTGTTTTTTCCCATATTTGGTCCCACGCGTATGACTGAAGTGATGGCGTCACTCCGGGCAGTTACCGACTGCAGCAAACAAATAGACACAAAAATACCTTCCGTGGAGCCAGCAGACCTTCAGTACGATGCTTTCCACCACTGGATTCGGAAGTGTCCGCCTCGCGCCCTGGTGCAGCGACGGGCCGCTGTAACATAAGAAAATACGTTGATTAGTGGGGTTGGGGACACTGGGTTTCGTGCCTTCCATGTTCTTTAGGAGATAAACCCCAGAAAAACCCGTCTAAGAACTTAGGGACCTAGTAGATATGGACTTTTTTTGTTCTTCCAGCTCAAAGTAACCTAGAACTCTAGCTCATTGCTATCTTTTTCCTCTACTGTATCGACTAATTTTTAAAAATTACCTCGTAGTTGGTTCGAGAACTTTTATAGTTAATTCCTTACTTGAGCATCCATCCAAAAATTTACTCCGCTTAGTATTCCTGCTCTCCTCATTTCATCTACTTTTTCTTACTCTCCTCCCGTTTTCTCTCTCTTTCTTTACCAACTGTTCCCTTTCCGTCATCCATTCTCTTCCTTCCTCACCGTCCCTGCTCGATCTTGCTCCGCTTTTTGCTACCTTTCCTACCTTCTTGCATGCTTCCTTTCTTTATTGGTTTCTTACATACATGCGTTGAGGCCCTGTATCTAGAACGCCATAAAATTTTAACACGGCCTCTCGTCCTGGCGGTTGAGCAGAGCTCGTAGTTTTTAGCTACGATTCACCGCTCACTATCGCCGGCCGGCGCAGCGCTCGGTTTCTACAAGGCTTTGATGCTTTGCACTGCGCTGAAGAATCGACGTCGAATAGGCGATGATTGCTGTGCGCGCGTGTATAAGGGTTTTAGTCGCTACGCAGGCCGCATGCAAAAAGCAGTGACGTTTTCACACGCAGTTCGGTCGTAACAAAAACGATTTCCATATATATATATTTATATATATATTGTGACGGGGGATTTCACACAATGGGGAGTGACACGGAAACGAAAACGGAATCGGAGAACTGGGGATCCGAGAATTGTCACCTTCGGCCGGCCACCCGCGCACGTGCATCCGCGGCACGATTGCGATATCTCTGGTGCCTTAATTTGACCGTGGATTATTCATATTTGTCCTAAAAGAAACACTTTTTTATGAATAACAAAATCGCGATTTTGGCTTCGTTTAGAAGATACAGGACATTTTACGAATTATTCGTTGTTGAGCGATTTAACTGATTTACTCTAATGTAGCTTTCTTCGGAATGCGCTATGTCGTGAAAAAAAACAAGAACAGAACCATAACTTAAAAAAAAATGTGTTGGGAATCGCCTCACTGGCGTTTTTGATGGAACGCTGGTTTTTTATTTTCAAATTTAATGGAGAAGTTATTGGTACTTAAACAAACCCAAACAAACTCGGATATGGGGAATTGTGGGGTGCTGAGAACACTGGGGTGGGCGAAAGGCATATTGGGTGAGTGTGTGGAATCGTGAGGTGCGCAGAACACTGGGGTGGGCGCAGGGCACTTCAGATGGGTGTGTGGAATGGAGAGATGCGTAGAACACTGGGGTGGGCGGAGGCACTTCGGATGGGTGCGTGAAATTGTGGGGTGCGTAGAATACTGGGGTGGTCGCAGAGCACCGCTTCCATTACGAGGTGTTGAGGAATCGGCTTCGATTCGGCCCGTGAGATTTCCAAGGTCGTGGTGGAAAGAAAGGATTTTTTTTCACTCGTTTACGTTTCGATCCTTGGTTCGGATCCTCTTCAGAGACTTTATTTGTTCTACAATTTTCGCGATACAAATTATATTAATAGAAATTACAGGTTTTTTTTTAATTAAGTTTAAAATAATAGTTGTATTCATTGTTATAAATAAGTTTTAAATGTGTTTTAATGATTTGTGTAAATTTTGTGTTAGTTTTTTCTCATAATTTTTCTAATCATGTTGATATTGTGTGAGTGATTATTTATAACAAGTTATTGTAAGAGAGATAAGAATTTTGTTAGATAACGAACCTGAATATTATTAATATTTCTAGTTTTCTTTTGGTTTGTGCTTGGAGGATGGTTGATGTTGACAGTATGTTTGATGATGAAATACTGTCACGTGAGGTTGATTCGGAGAGTTTATTTCGAACCGTTTATTTATATTTCAATTGATAGATATAATCGTTTTTTGGTGATTGTATTATCTGCGAAAAATTGGTATGGTAAAAGAAACTTTATTTTGATCTATTGTCTTGATTAATGAGATGTTGTGTGAAAGTGGTAATTACCTATTGAAATAAACTGAATATATCCTCACAAGCACAAAGAAGAAAATTAGAAAAAATATTTCTCTGCTCTACATGTCGAGTAGTGACGTCCAAGAGAGTTCGAGAAAGACTACGTGGCAAATGTATTGTTTCTGGAGAGAGGGAGAATGATCCTTTGTCAGTGCTGTGTCAAGAGTTTGGGGGCGCCCGTGTCATGTTAAGAGGTTAAAATGTTGTGTCAAGAGTCTTTAAATTTAGTCACGAGTTTTAAAATTGACGTGTGTAGTTATGGTGATAAAATATTGTTATGATTATATTATTGAATTGTATATTGAGCTAAGATTTTTTATGTCAGTTCTAAAATTGATGGTATTGGGATGCGCTTTGATTTGTATCATTTCTAGGATCAATCTTTTTTTGAGCCATTTTTCATTGTTTAAAATTTTAACATCGTCAAATTTGAAATCGTGTTTTTGTTCTATTGCGTGCTGTGCTAGAGCTGTGTGTATTGTGTTGGTATGTTTTAGGCTATTTTTGTGTTCATTGATTCTGTTTTTAAGGTATCGTTTTGTTTGGCCTATGTATGTGGAGTTACAATCATTGCAATCAATTTTGTGTACTATGTTAGATTTTTTGCTGTTTTCAATCTTGTCTTTGGTGGAGCCTGTGATCGATAGGATATTGTGTTTGTTGTTTGTGACTAATGTTATATTATATTGTTTGAAAAGACGAATTAGTTGGTGATGGATATTTTTTGTGTATGGTAGATTTATTAGTCTGGAGGAGTCAAAGTTTTTATTTTTGTTATTTTGATTGTTGATTGTAGCAAGTCTTTGTTTTATTGTTAGTAGATGCATACACACATAGGGAGACGACGATGACGTCACAGGTGTGGTGTAGTGGGTATCCCGTGGCGGCGCGTGGTGGGGGTGTCTGGCGGTCGCGGTTGCGTCTCTGTGGCACGTATGGGGAATTAGTGGTGGGGGGAGTCAGCGGTGTCGGAGGGGTGGGGGGATTGGGCCCTTTTTCGGGAGCTCGTGGTGCGGGTGGTGTTGCTATATAGGTATAGTGCTTATTCGTAGCGGTGAATAAGACAATGAATAGATGCGTTCGACGTCATAGGTATTGTAGTGGCGGTTTCTCTCTCGATGGGTGGTAGGTGATTCCCGTGGTTTCAAGGAATGACTCTGTTGTGTAGGGTGAATGGAGCAATATGCTGATTATGTGTAGCGCAGTGTAATGTAAAGCTGGGAAAGCGAGGTTAGGGCGTGGAGACGGATGGTCATATTTTCCACGTGAACAGTGGTTCGTTAAGTGAGAGAGAGTGGGGGAAATGGAGAATAGCTATATTTTTCAGGTGTTTAGAGTTTGTGCATTGCAAAAGGTGTGGGGTGTGCCATAGGGAGACGACGATGACGTCACAGGTGTGGTGTAGTGGGTATCCCGTGGCGGCGCGTGGTGGGGGTGTCTGGCGGTCGCGGTTGCGTCGCTGTGGCACGTATGGGGAATTAGTGGTGGGGGGAGTCAGCGGTGTCGGAGGGGTGGGGGGATTGGGCTCTTTTTCGGGAGCTCGTGGCTAAGTGGGGGTGGTTTCGAGCTGCTTTTCTGAATAGACCGACTGGTGGTGTCTTCTGCATATATTGAGGACCTGTTTACCGCTAGAGCAAGCGGGTGGGGGGGCTCCGCCGCGCGGATCGTATGGGGGAGGAAGGTCTTACACCGTGGGGATAGGGAGCTTCGGGTAAAGAAAAAACGCGATGATTTACGTGAATACATGTATCGAAGTTTTTATTTAACATTTTGTCCGTTCATACATACTGTGCGTGTGTGTGTGTGTGTGTGTGTGTGTGCACATGCAGGTGTGAAAGTCGGCGTCTATCACACCTACTTGAAAAATAAATGAAGAAGAAATGTGAAATAAAGTCCTCACCCATAGAACTTCTTTTATGCAGCTGTAGTAACAAAGAGGCGCGCTCTTCCAAAATGTCACTACATCCGGGTTTTGTTTTCATTTCCACAGGTAACACCGAGGTATGATATATGCAAAATATGCGAGATATATGCAAAGTACTCAATAATGCGTGGATGCCGCCGCACGATTTTTTGTGTAAAAACCCCCGATCTTTCACGCTTATACTCCCTTTTAACTGGTTCATTTCGATTCCATGCCTTCCCACTATTCTTATAGTATTACAATATAAGAACACTATAGTGTGGAACTATAGTGCACTCCTAAGATAGAGAAAAAATATGGGAAAAAGATTCCCGAATGCAAAGTACATCTACCACCGCAGGCTTCACACTACGAATCGAGCAGTCAGTTTTGCCGACATCACCTCTTGGAACTTCCGTTGTCAACTTACGTGAAAATGGCTGAGAAAATTCCACAATTTGAATAAAATCTGCGCGATCAAGCCGCACTTATAAATTCTGTGGAAGAGTATATAGTATGGGAGCAACAATGTGATCAGTGTATGGAGTCGTTGGAAACGAAAAGCCGAATTAATCGACCACGATTACCACTCGGAAATCCGCAATCGTTGGTAGCAGAAATCGCTCTCTTAGAAGGTTTGAAGAATATTCTACGCAGACGATTTTACATGCGGGTGCGGGAACAGTGGTCGTGGTTTGATCTGGCGAGAGATTGATACGGCGTTTGAAAATCGTGCCCTGACTGGCTGCGTCGTCAATAACAACCATATTGAACCTCGTCATATTCTCGAAGACGCATGTGATATGATGCTTTCACATGTGCAAGACATTACCAGCAAACAATTATGTGTAAAAGTGAATACAGTTTTCAATGGTGAATTTGAGGCAGGTGATAAACGCGCAAATAAAAGTATCAACACGAAAAACTTTGAACTTTTTACCACTTGCAATTTACGTGGGTGGTATACACAACGAGTTGTCGAACCTACTCTGGTATCTCTCGAATATTTTCAAAATCGTGATAGCGGATGGAGATTGTCGCGGATACTGGACATAACGTTAAATATCAACAACTACAATCCAATGCATGCCGAATGTCAAAGGGTTTTGTCGCGGGGAATAATCCTGAAGGAAGCGATGGTAAATGTAAAGTCAAAGGATAACGCATGTTTCGCGTGGGCAATGGTGGCTGCTCTTTATCCAGTGTAAACAAACGTGCATCGAGTAACTTCATATCCACACTATTCAACTGCACTGCAGCCTCACGGAATTGCTTTTCCAATGACTCTCAATCAAATAACGAAATTTGAATCGCACAATAATGTTTAATGCATTTACAATGAAAAAGAAAGGCATCGTCTCAATTCGAATATGCGCCCAAAAACTGGTTAATCACTTCAATTTATTGTACGTGGAGGATTCGTCGGACCACAGCGTGGGACACTTTGTATGGATAAAACATTTATCCCGGCTCGGACAACGGCGGAAACGGACAAATGACTAGCGTACGAAAACTTTCAACGAAAAGAGCGACTTCCATTTGTGATTTATGCGGATCTCGAGTGCGTTTTGGCAAATGTTGACAACAAAAATATACAGCAACAGCACGAAGTGTTTAGCGTAGCGTACAACGTGCATTGCTCGTATAACCATTCGCTATCGGGATTCTACTCGCTGCGCGATGCCAATCGCATCCCATGGTTTGTTGAGAACCTTAAAAATTTAGCTTTGCGCATCAACGATATCCTATCGGATACTGTTCCCGTGGTACTTCTAACTCCGGATGAGCGGGCAAAATTTCGAAGCGCTGCTCAGTGCCATATATGTCAAAAACCATTTGCCGAAGACGACATACGAGTTCGTGATCATTGCCTTTTGACCGGACGTTATAGAGGTCCCGCCCATTCTAACTGCAATTTCAATTACCAGCGGTATTTTTTCATTCCCGTATTTTTTCATAATTTGTCCGGCTATGGTGCATAGCTCATCATCGAGGAACTAGCCACAGCATTCGAGGGAAAAACCACTATGCTACCCATAACTAAAGAGGAATACATTTCTTTTACAAAAACATTTCGAACGGCAGACAAGTCACATTCGATTCAATTACGCTTCGTCGATGCATACAAATTTCTCAATGCAAGTCTGAATGAAGTGGCCTCATTTTTGACAATGGACAAACTAAAAATTGTACGTTCGCAATTTCGTGACATAACGAGCGATAGTTTCATCCTATTAACTTGAAAGGGCGTCTTCCCCAATGAATATATCGATAGTGTAAACAGATTGAAAGACTATCACCTACCACCACGAGACGCATTCTACAGTACTTTGACTGGTGACATTGTAAGTGAGAACGAATACACTCACGCCAAGAATGTGTGGAAACGGTTTTCTATTCAAACGTTAGGTGAATATAATGACTTGTATTTGGAGACCGAAGTTTTGTTGCTGGCTGACGTTTTTGAGAACTTTCGCAATAGCTGTATGGAGAGTTACAGGCTCGATCCCGCTTATTACTATACTCTCCCCGGCTATACATGGGATGCAATGTTGAAACATACATGCGTTAATTTCGAATTGTTCACCGACATTGACGAGGTATTATTTGTTGAACGGGGTATACGCGGTGGCCTGAGTCGGTGCTCAAACAGGTATGAGCGCGCCAATAACAAATAGAAGGAATCATTCGATCCATCATGGTCCTCATCATACTTGATGTATTTCGATGTGAATAATTAGTATGGATGGGCAATGTGTCAGCCATTGCCCTATGCTGATTTTCGATGGGTCGATGAGTTGTCGACATTCGATTTATTATCTATCGCGCTAGATTCACATACCGGTTACATTTTTGACGTTGACTTAGAGTACCTGGAATGTCTACACCGATGCACACACGGACTTACGGTTTTGTTCAACACATGGTAAACTACCTGGTGGACAATACGAAAAACTCCTTGCAACCGTGCACAACAAGGAACGGTATGTTTTTTATTATCGCAATCTGCAGCAGTGTGTACGGCACGGTCTCAAAATCACAAAAATTCATAGAATACTCCAATTCTCCCAATCACCCTGGCTACGAACATATATCGAGCTGAACGCGCAGTTCCGAACACAAGCAAAGAATTATTTTGAAAAAAAACTCTATAAATTGATGATCAATGCGTTGTTTGGGAAATCAATAGAAAATGTGCGCAGTCACGTAGAAGTCAAGATTTTAACACGGCGGAAGGGCAGGTACGGTGCAGAGGCAATGATTGCAAAACCAAATTTTCATAGCCGGAGGGTTTTTTTCAGAAAACCTTATTGCTGTCGAATTACCCAAACTCGAGGTGAAATTCAATAATATGTGGGTGTGCGCATAGTCGACATATCGAAGACATGCTTATATGACTTTCATCATGAGTACATGGTGCCTCTGTATAAAGAAAAATGTACAGTATTGTACACCGATACGGATAGTCTAATATACAACATTGAGTGTGAGGCTGTGTATGACTACACGAAGCGTAATATCCATCGTTTCGATACGAGCGAGTACCGGGCGAGCAATGGGTATGATATACCGCTTGTCAACAAAAATGCTCCCGGACTTATGAAAGACGAAAATAATGGTCGGATAATGACGGAATTTGTCGGGCTTAGAGCAAAAATGTATGCAGCGCGAGTCGATGGTAAAGACGTTACGAAGAAAGTGAAGCGCGATAAGAGTAACATCGGGTCGAGAAAGATCTCCTTCGAGGATTACACAAATGCTTATATGACCAGATCGAAACGACTGGTCAGCAAGCATGCATGCGATCGATGTTGCATGAAGTGTACACCACCAACGAGACAAAAATCACCTCACCACGACACCCTGCACACGTACCCGGTATCACAACGGTACATGAGCGCCCAGGCACAAGCTCCTCGAGAGACAGGAGAACACACTGCTTCGCGTCTATGTAAAAGTTCTCGGGGATGCCCCGAAAAGCCATAAGGGTATCGCACTTGCCCGTTGTGCGTATGAGTACACCGGTCGTTGATAAGTCACTAATTACGCGGCACACGAAAACCGTTTCGATCACGTCTATATGTACGGGATACATAATACTTTTTTTTAGAGAGAGAGAGAGAGAGAGAGAGAGAGAGAGAGAGAGAGAGAGAGAGAGAAGGACGGGCTCTGTTTCAAAGATGATGATGAAGTGCAGATCGTACGCGGTGCAAAGAAGAAGAAAAACATCAGAGAAGCGCAATAAACCTTGGAATGAACGATCGAACGAGCGCAACGAACGAACGAACGATCGAGCGAACGGGCGCAACGGGTTACCGAACGAAAGATCGAGCGAACGAACGAGCGAACGCATCTAACGAACGAACGTGCGATCGCATTGAACGATCGAACGAACCAACGAACGCAAGGTTCTTTTCCATGTCAAACAGCAGGGAGTGCGCAAAGAAATTTTGTTTTTCGATATATGGTTTCTTTAACGAACATAGAGCGTTTTGTCGTGAAAATCAACACCACTATTTTGGACTGAGGTGTTCGTTCGTTCGTAACAAACGAAAGATCAAACGAGGGTAATGAACGATGAAACGAACGATCGAACGAGCGCAACGAACGAACGATCGAACGATCGAGTGAACGGAACGAACCAATGACCCAAAGAGAACACCGATTTTGATTTCGATTCCTTTAAGGTCGATTTTGATATTCTTTTTTACAATATTTTATTACGATAGCCGTTTTTTATTTCGTTTTTCATTTTTCAACTTTTCATTTCAACTTTTATTTTCGAAAAGAATATAGCTTGAGAACATTCAGTTGAATTTTCATTTCAATGACGATTTCGATTTTTGAATTTTTATTTCGATGTCAATTTCTATATCGAGTTTTTTAATTCTATTTTGAATCCGTTTCATAAAAATGAACGAACGAACGCACCGAAGGATAGAACGATCGCAACGAACGAATAAACGAACGAGTGAATGAACACAAGCTTCTTTTGCATATGAAAATGCAGTGATTGACCGAAGGAATTAGACAGCGAAAGATCGAACAAGCGTAATAAACGTTGGAGCGAACGATCGAATGAGCGCTACGAACGAACGATCGAGCGAACGCAACGAACGCACGAGCGATTAAACGAACGATCGAACGGACGCGACGGGTTAACGAACGAAAGATTGAGCGAACGCATCGAACGAACGAACGTGTGAACGCATTGAACGATCGAACGAACCAACGAACACAAGGTTCTTTTACATATCAAACAGCAGTGATTACGCGAAGAATTTTATTTTCCATTGTTCGAGCACCGCGATAATTTATTCTCTGCGATGATGGTGAGGAAAGCAGTGACTGCGACTGTATGATGAGTTGGTTCTCCAGTGAAGCGATTAACATTCGACTCGTCAAGCGCGAATGAACGATCAAACGAGCGCAATGAACGAACGACCGATCGAGCGAACGCAACGAACGAACGATCGAGCGAATGAGCGCAACGTGTTAACGAACGAAAGATCGAGCGAATGTGTGAACGCATTGAACGATCGAACGAACCAACGAACACAAGGTTCTTTTACATATCAAACAGCAGAGATTACGCGAAGAATTTTATTTTCCATTGTTCGGGCACCGCGATAATTTAATCTCTGCGATGATGGTGAGGAAAGCAGTGACTGCGACTGTATGATGAGTCGGTTCTCCAGTGAAGCGATTAACATTCGACTCGTCAAGCGCGAATGAACGATCAAACGAGCGCAACGAACGAACGAACGATCGAGCGAACGGGCGCAAAGGGTTAACGAACGAAAAATCGTGTGATGAAATGAACGTGCGAACGCATTGAACGATCAAACGAACCAACGACCGCAAGGTTCTTTTTCATGTCAAAGAGCAGGGATTGCGCAAAGAAATTTTGTTTTTCGATATATGGTTTTTTCAACGAACATAGAGAGTTTTGTCGCGAAAATCAACACCACTACTTTGGACTGAGGTGTTCGTTCGTTCGTAACAAACGAAAGATCAAACGAGGGTAATGAACGATGAAACGAGCGATCTAACGAGCGCAACGAACGAACGATCGAGTGAACGGAACGAACGATCGAACGGGCGCAACGGGTTAACGAAAGATCGAGCGAACGCATCAAACGAACGAACGTGTGAACGCATTGAACGATCGAACGAACCAACGAACACAAGGTTCTTTTACATATCAAACAGCAGGGATTACGCGAAGAATTTTTTTTTCGATGCATGGTTTTTCAACAAACAAGTAGTGGTGTTGATTTTCGGGACAAAACTCTCTATGTTCGTTGAAAAAACCATATATCGAAAAACAAAATTTCTTTGCGCAATCCCTGCTCTTTGACATGAAAAAGAACCTTGCGGTCGTTGGTTCGTTTGATCGTTCAATGCGTTCGCACGTTCATTTCATCACACGATTTTTCGTTCGTTAACCCGTTGCGCCCGTTCGCTCGATCGTTCGTTCGTTCGTTGCGCTCGTTTGATCGTTCATTCGCGCTTGACGAGTCGAATGTTAATCGCATCACTGGAGAACCGACTCATCATATAGTCGCAGTCACTGCTTTCCTCACCATCATCGCAGAGATTAAATTATCGCGGTGCCCGAACAATGGAAAATAAAATTCTTCGCGTAATCTCTGCTGTTTGATATGTAAAAGAACCTTGTGTTCGTTGGTTCGTTCGATCGTTCAATGCGTTCACACATTCGCTCGATCTTTCGTTCGTTAACACGTTGCGCCCGTTCGCTCAATCGTTCGTTCGTTGCGTTCGCTCGATCGGTCGTTCGTTCGTTGCGCTCGTTTGATCGTTCATTCGCGCTTGACGAGTCGAATGTTAATCGCTTCACTGGAGAACCAACTCATCATACAGTCGCAGTCACTGCTTTCCTCACCATCATCGCAGAGAATAAATTATCGCGGTGCTCGAACAATGGAAAATAAAATTCTTCGCGTAATCACTGCTGTTTGATATGTAAAAGAACCTTGTGTTCGTTGGTTCGTTCGATCGTTCAATGCGTTCACACGTTCGTTCGTTCGATGCGTTCGCTCAATCTTTCGTTCGTTAACCCGTCGCGTCCGTTCGATCGTTCGTTCGTGCGCTCGATCGTTCGTTTAATCGCTCGTGCGTTCGTTGCGTTCGCTCGATCGTTCGTTCGTAGCGCTCATTCGATCGTTCGCTCCAACGTTTATTACGCTTGTTCGATCTTTCGCTGTCTAATTCCTTCGGTCAATCACTGCATTTTCATATGCAAAAGAAGCTTGTGTTCATTCACTCGTTCGTTTATTCGTTCGTTGCGATCGTTCTATCCTTCGGTGCGTTCGTTCGTTCATTTTTATGAAACGGATTCAAAATAGAATTAAAAAACTAGATATAGAAATTGACATCGAAATAAAAATTCAAAAATCGAAATCGTCATTGAAATGAAAATTCAACTGAATGTTCTCAAGCTATATTCTTTTCGAAAATAAAAGTTGAAATGAAAAGTTGAAAAATGAAAAACGAAATAAAAAACGGCTATCGTAATAAAATATTGTAAAAAAGAATATCAAAATCGACCTTAAAGGAATCGAAATCAAAATCGGTGTTCTCTTTGGGTCATTGGTTCGTTCCGTTCACTCGATCGTTCGATCGTTCGTTCGTTGCGCTCGTTCGATCGTTCGTTTCATCGTTCATTACCCTCGTTTGATCTTTCGTTTGTTACGAACGAACGAACACCTCAGTCCAAAATAGTGGTGTTGATTTTCACGACAAAACGCTCTATGTTCGTTAAAGAAACCATATATCGAAAAACAAAATTTCTTTGCGCACTCCCTGCTGTTTGACATGGAAAAGAACCTTGCGTTCGTTGGTTCGTTCGATCGTTCAATGCGATCGCACGTTCGTTCGTTAGATGCGTTCGCTCGTTCGTTCGCTCGATCTTTCGTTCGGTAACCCGTTGCGCCCGTTCGCTCGATCGTTCGTTCGTTCGTTGCGCTCGTTCGATCGTTCATTCCAAGGTTTATTGCGCTTCTCTGATGTTTTTCTTCTTCTTTGCACCGCGTACGATCTGCACTTCATCATCATCTTTGAAACAGAGCCCGTCCTTCTCTCTCTCTCTCTCTCTCTCTCTCTCTCTCTCTCTCTCTCTCTCTCTAAAAAAAAGTATTATGTATCCCGTACATATAGACGTGATCGAAACGGTTTTCGTGTGCCGCGTAATTAGTGACTTATCAACGACCGGTGTACTCATACGCACAACGGGCAAGTGCGATACCCTTATGGCTTTTCGTGTACTCATACGCACAACGGGCAAGTGCGATACCCTTATGGCTTTTCGGGGCATCCCCGAGAACTTTTACATAGACGCGAAGCAGTGTGTTCTCCTGTCTCTCGAGGAGCTTGTGCCTGGGCGCTCATGTACCGTTGTGATACCGGGTACGTGTGCAGGGTGTCGTGGTGAGGTGATTTTTGTCTCGTTGGTGGTGTACACTTCATGCAACATCGATCGCATGCATGCTTGCTGACCAGTCGTTTCGATCTGGTCATATAAGCATTTGTGTAATCCTCGAAGGAGATCTTTCTCGACCCGATGTTACTCTTATCGCGCTTCACTTTCTTCGTAACGTCTTTACCATCGACTCGCGCTGCATACATTTTTGCTCTAAGCCCGACAAATTCCGTCATTATCCGACCATTATTTTCGTCTTTCATAAGTCCGGGAGCATTTTTGTTGACAAGCGGTATATCATACCCATTGCTCGCCCGGTACTCGCTCGTATCGAAACGATGGATATTACGCTTCGTGTAGTCATACACAGCCTCACACTCAATGTTGTATATTAGACTATCCGTATCGGTGTACAATACTGTACATTTTTCTTTATACAGAGGCACCATGTACTCATGATGAAAGTCATATAAGCATGTCTTCGATATGTCGACTATGCGCACACCCACATATTATTGAATTTCACCTCGAGTTTGGGTAATTCGACAGCAATAAGGTTTTCTGAAAAAAACCCTCCGGCTATGAAAATTTGGTTTTGCAATCATTGCCTCTGCACCGTACCTGCCCTTCCGCCGTGTTAAAATCTTGACTTCTACGTGACTGCGCACATTTTCTATTGATTTCCCAAACACCGCATTGATCATCAATTTATAGAGTTTTTTTTCAAAATAATTCTTTGCTTGTGTTTGGAACTGCGCGTTCAGCTCGATATATGTTCGTAGCCAAGGTGATTGGGAGAATTGGAGTATTCTATGAATTTTTGTGATTTTGAGACCGTGCCGTACACACTGCTGCAGATTGCGATAATAAAGAACATACCGTTCCTTGTTGTGCACGGTTGCAAGGAGTTTTTCGTATTGTCCACCAGGTAGTTTACCATGTGTTGAACAAAACCGTAAGTCCGTGTGTGCATCGGTGTAGACATTCCAGGTACTCTAAGTCAACGTCAAAAATGTAACCGGTATGTGAATCTAGCGCGATAGATAATAAATCGAATGTCGACAACTCATCGACCCATCGAAAATCAGCATAGGGCAATGGCTGACACATTGCCCATCCATACTAATTATTCACATCGAAATACATCAAGTATGATGAGGACCATGATGGATCGAATGATTCCTTCTATTTGTTATTGGCGCGCGCATACCTGTTTGAGCACCGACTCAGGCCACCGCGTATACCCCGTTCAACAAATAATACCTCGTCAATGTCGGTGAACAATTCGAAATTAACGCATGTATGTTTCAACATTGCATCCCATGTATAGCCGGGGAGAGTATAGTAATAAGCGGGGTCGAGCCTGTAACTCTCCATACAGCTATTGCGAAAGTTCTCAAAAACGTCAGCCAGCAACAAAACTTCGGTCTCCAAATACAAGTCATTATATTCACCTAACGTTTGAATAGAAAACCGTTTCCACACATTCTTGGCGTGAGTGTATTCGTTCTCACTTACAATGTCACCAGTCAAAGTACTGTAGAATGCGTCTCGTGGTGGTAGGTGATAGTCTTTCAATCTGTTTACACTATCGATATATTCATTGGGGAAGACGCCCTTTCAAGTTAATAGGATGAAACTATCGCTCGTTCTGTCACGAAATTGCGAACGTACAATTTTTAGTTTGTCCATTGTCAAAAATGAGGCCACTTCATTCAGACTTGCATTGAGAAATTTGTATGCATCGACGAAGCGTAATTGAATCGAACGTGACTTGTCTGCCGTTCGAAATGTTTTTGTAAAAGAAATGTATTCCTCTTTAGTTATGGGTAGCATAGTGGTTTTTTCCTCGAATGCTGTGGCTAGTTCCTCGATGATGAGCTGTGCACCATAGCCAGACAAATTATGAAAAAATACGGGAATGAAAAAATACCGCTGGTAATTGAAATTGCAGTTAGAATGGGCGGGACCTCTATAACGTCCGGTCAAAAGGCAATGATCACGAACTCGTATGTCGTCTTCGGCAAATGGTTTTTGACATATATGGCACTGAGCAGCGCTTCGAAATTTTGCCCGCTCATCCGGAGTTAGAAGTACCACGGGAACAGTATCCGATAGGATATCGTTGATGCGCAAAGCTAAATTTTTAAGGTTCTCAACAAACCATGGGATGCGATTGGCATCGCGCAGCGAGTAGAATCCCGATAGCGAATGGTTATACGAGCAATGCACGTTGTACGCTACGCTAAACACTTCGTGCTGTTGCTGTATATTTTTGTTGTCAACATTTGCCAAAACGCACTCGAGATCCGCATAAATCACAAATGGAAGTCGCTCTTTTCGTTGAAAGTTTTCGTACGCTAGTCATTTGTCCGTTTCCGCCGTTGTCCGAGCCGGGATAAATGTTTTATCCATACAAAGTGTCCCACGCTGTGGTCCGACGAATCCTCCACGTACAATAAATTGAAGTGATTAACCAGTTTTTGGGCGCATATTCGAATTGAGACGATGCCTTTCTTTTTCATTGTAAATGCATTAAACATTATTGTGCGATTCAAATTTCGTTATTTGATTGAGAGTCATTGGAAAAGCAATTCCGTGAGGCTGCAGTGCAGTTGAATAGTGTGGATATGAAGTTACTCGATGCACGTTCGTTTACACTGGATAAAGAGCAGCCACCATTGCCCACGCGAAACATGCGTTATCCTTTGACTTTACATTTACCACCGCTTCCTTCAGGATTATTCCCCGCGACAAAACCCTTTGACATCCGGCATGCATTGGATTGTAGTTGTTGATATTTAACGTTATGTCCAGTATCCGCGACAATCTCCATCCGCTATCACGATTTTGAAAATATTCGAGAGATACCAGAGTAGGTTCGACAACTCGTTGTGTATACCACCCACGTAAATTGCAAGTGGTAAAAAGTTCAAAGTTTTTCGTGTTGATACTTTTATTTACGCGTTTATCACCTGCCTCAAATTCACCATTGAAAACTGTATTCACTTTTACACATAATTGTTTGCTGGTAATGTCTTGCACATGTGAAAGCATCATATCACATGCGTCTTCGAGAATATGACGAGGTTCAATATGGTTGTTATTGACGACGCAGCCAGTCAGGGCACGATTTTCAAACGCCGTATCAATCTCTCGCCAGATCAAACCACGACCACTGTTCCCGCACCCGCATGTAAAATCGTCTGCGTAGAATATTCTTCAAACCTTCTAAGAGAGCGATTTCTGCTACCAACGATTGCGGATTTCCGAGTGGTAATCGTGGTCGATTAATTCGGCTTTTCGTTTCCAACGACTCCATACACTGATCACATTGTTGCTCCCATACTATATACTCTTCCACAGAATTTATAAGTGCGGCTTGATCGCGCAGATTTTATTCAAATTGTGGAATTTTCTCAGCCATTTTCACGTAAGTTGACAACGGAAGTTCCAAGAGGTGATGTCGGCAAAACTGACTGCTCGATTCGTAGTGTGAAGCCTGCGGTGGTAGATGTACTTTGCATTCGGGAATCTTTTTCCCATATTTTTTCTCTATCTTAGGAGTGCACTATAGTTCCACACTATAGTGTTCTTATATTGTAATACTATAAGAATAGTGGGAAGGCATGGAATCGAAATGAACCAGTTAAAAGGGAGTATAAGCGTGAAAGATCGGGGGTTTTTACACAAAAAATCGTGCGGCGGCATCCACGCATTATTGAGTACTTTGCATATATCTCGCATATTTTGCATATATCATACCTCGGTGTTACCTGTGGAAATGAAAACAAAACCCGGATGTAGTGACATTTTGGAAGAGCGCGCCTCTTTGTTACTACAGCTGCATAAAAGAAGTTCTATGGGTGAGGACTTTATTTCACATTTCTTCTTCATTTATTTTTCAAGTAGGTGTGATAGACGCCGACTTTCACACCTGCATGTGCACACACACACACACACACACACACACACACACACACACACACGCACAGTATGTATGAACGGACAAAATGTTAAATAAAAACTTCGATACATGTATTCACGTAAATCATCGCGTTTTTTCTTTACCCGAAGCTCCCTATCCCCACGGTGTAAGACCTTCCTCCCCCATACGATCCGCGCGGCGGAGCCCCCCCACCCGCTTGCTCTAGCGGTAAACAGGTCCTCAATATATGCAGAAGACACCACCAGTCGGTCTATTCAGAAAAGCAGCTCGAAACCACCCCCACTTAGCCACGAGCTCCCGAAAAAGAGCCCAATCCCCCCACCCCTCCGACACCGCTGACTCCCCCCACCACTAATTCCCCATACGTGCCACAGCGACGCAACCGCGACCGCCAGACACCCCCACCACGCGCCGCCACGGGATACCCACTACACCACACCTGTGACGTCATCGTCGTCTCCCTATGGCACACCCCACACCTTTTGCAATGCACAAACTCTAAACACCTGAAAAATATAGCTATTCTCCATTTCCCCCACTCACTCTCACTTAACTCACTGTTCACGTGGAAAATATGACCATCCGTCTCCACGCCCTAACCTCGCTTTCCCAGCTTTACATTACACTGCGCTACACATAATCAGCATATTGCTCCATTCACCCTACACAACAGAGTCATTCCTTGAAACCACGGGAATCACCTACCACCCATAGAGAGAGAAAGCGCCACTACAATACCTATGACGTCGTACGCATCTATTCATTGTCTTATTCACCGCTACGAATAAGCACTATACCTATATAGCAACACCACCCGCACCACGAGCTCCCGAAAAAGGGCCCAATCCCCCCACCCCTCCGACACCGCTGACTCCCCCCACCACTAATTCCCCATACGTGCCACAGAGACGCAACCGCGACCGCCAGACACCCCCACCACGCGCCGCCACGGGATACCCACTACACCACACCTGTGACGTCATCGTCGTCTCCCTATGGCACACCCCACACCTTTTGCAATGCACAAACTCTAAACACCTGAAAAATATAGCTATTCTCCATTTCCCCCACTCTCTCTCACTTAACGAACCACTATTCACGTGGAAAATATGACCATCCGTCTCCACGCCCTAACCTCGCTTTCCCAGCTTTACATTACACTGCGCTACACATAATCAGCATATTGCTCCATTCACCCTACACAACAGAGTCATTCCTTGAAACCACGGGAATCACCTACCACCCATCGAGAGAGAAACCGCCACTACAATACCTATGACGTCGAACGCATCTATTCATTGTCTTATTCACCGCTACGAATAAGCACTATACCTATATAGCAACACCACCCGCACCACGAGCTCCCGAAAAAGGGCCCAATCCCCCCACCCCTCCGACACCGCTGACTCCCCCCACCACTAATTCCCCATACGTGCCACAGAGACGCAACCGCGACCGCCAGACACCCCCACCACGCGCCGCCACGGGATACCCACTAC